>ML291106.1:0-36546 GCA_005239495.1 Nicotiana undulata | reverse complement strand
TTGTTAGTCTTTGGGAAAAGCTAATTAAGAAATGTTATCCGTGGCTAATTAACAATACCCGCTCATATTTGTAAAACCGAGAATTACATTGGATCGTTACTCGAGTGTAATACCCGAAGCATCGATACTTGTTGCCATCGATCATTTTAATTGCTTTCTAGGTTATTTTATATTTTTGCATTTAGCTACAAACAATTATCAAAAACCCAAAATCGTATTTGTTTGGCACTGCGCGATAAGTGATAATTCTCTAGCATTCCTAAACGCCCTCATATTGTTCTCTGTGAGATTCGACCCCAACCTTGTTGGGTTACTATATTTGACAGCGATCGCTTACCCTATTTTAAGGTGTAAATTGAGCGTATCACTGGGCTTTGGTATTGGCTTGTTCGAGGTAAGTAACTCTTCTAAATTTAGTGCTGAGGGTATAAAACCCCATAATACGTGTTATGTTTGTCGCGCCGCCTTTTTCCTCGTGGAGTCTGGGCTTCAACATTTTGGGACGACTCGTTTCCTTTCGGAACGGGGTACGAAATTTGAAGAGTCGCCATCTAACGGATTAAGGTGCGTTAGGGAACCTAAATCAAATAACTCATAAACCGGTTTACATCACTAGAGATTGGGTAAGGGCTCGAAATTACCTCGAGAGGAAGGTGTTAGACACCTCTTGAGGTCCACAACGATGGGTCCTGGCCAAACTCAATTAAGCGAGTTAGTCTTTAAAGAAAAATAAAGCAATTTAAACAAATAGAGATTACTTTAAAACGCGAATTAAAGGGGTCCTAAGTTTATTAGCCTATAGGATCACTTCTATGAAATACTCGGTAACCTTCCCCAAATAGAGGTGTTACGCGTAGCATTAGTGCACATGTCATCATCTCCTTTACTACCTAATTACCCTCCCCTTTTCAATTATTATCTAAGCGTTCTAATAGAATCTGATGCGTACCTTATGTGTGCATTACCCGTCCCTTACCTATGGCCCTGGAGGTGTTTAGGACCTCTATTTAAGGTGGTTCTAGACTCACCTATGTTGCTTAAAAGGAGAAAACTAAGCGACAAACAAAAAATCAAGTAGGACTGTCACATAAGGAGCAATTAAGGGGATCATGTTTACCTCCACAAATAGACAAAACAGATGCACTCTATTCAAACAAACATTTTTTTTATGATTTAGGAGTCCTATAGGCAGGATATCTAAATGAGCATAAACAGAATATACAACAGTTTTATTAAGGCGGGGCAGTGAGTACCTATCAATTTGCCTACTGATTTTTATCACTTAATGGAACTGGGCATGTTTCAAGCAGAAAATAAAATCACAATTTAAAACCCAGGATTTTAATTATCCTACATGCTTTCCTAGGTGAGGACCGAGCACAATCCTATAGACATGGTATCTAAGCGTTAATCAGACCCTAATTACAAACCAGAGATTGATTTTAACGGGCAGATTTCATCTTTTTTTAGACCCCTATAGGCATGCTTTCTACGTGCTAAAACTAATTACAAGCATTATTTCACGTTATCTAAACACAAAAACTGATTTTTACACTTACTTCCTATAGCATGATGTCTAAGTGTCAAGACTGATTTCATATGCGTTGCCTATAAACATGATATCTAGGCGGGTAAAGGCGTTAACCAGATACCAAGCGAGTTTAATAAAGGAAATCTTACGGACATGATCTCTAATGCACACATAGAGATTTTTGAAAATACAGTTTTTTGATGCAGAATCGATAAACAGCCTAGAAGCAGGATTTCTAGGTTACAAAGTGAAAATTCAGAATTACAAAAAATATGAGAGAAGTCCAATGGTCATGATTACTAATGGCATGCATATAAAGAGTCACAATAACCAATAGTAATGGTTTCTAATGGCATGCATATAAAGAATCACCACAACAACCTATAGACACGATTTCTAATGCACATAAGAAATCACTACAACAGCCTATAAGCATGATTTCTACCCGAATATGATAAAAGATATATATAAAAATCCCTCCCCAGCTTTTACTAATAACCCCATATATGTTTTACAAGGATTATTATTACAGACCAAAATGAATTACATGATAAAAATAACAATACTATAGGGAGCCTTGGTAGGACCAAAAGTAAACCTGGAAGCCAGGCCTTCAATCAAATCTGGAGTATACCACTAGTCCATAATACATCGGATGGGCTTCTGGTGTGTCAAAGTTCCCAAGGGCCTCTGGGACCCCGGGAAATGCTCACACCAGAACCTTTTTCAAAGAAACAGTTTTTGTAAGCAGGTTTGGAAGGCCAGCCCCAATGTCTCAGAGTTCGGAGGAGTCTCATGGACTCCTAGGCAGTGCTCACATTGGGGGCAGGACCCTAGATATCTAAGAGTAGGAGTAGAAAATAGTATATAGAAGTAGGATATAGTTTTTTAGAAAAAAAAAATAGTTTGTATTTTAGAAGTGAACAGAAACATATTACAAGATTAAAAACTACAAACAGAACTACATTTAGCAGATTGAGTTTATACATGAATTCCAGTAGTTAAACAATCATCAGGAACACTGGAATCAGAGATAGAATAGAGTCACAACTAAGTCGAACAAGGTTTCTCAAGGTTGGAATTGACTTAGTTCATTAATTATTACTAGGTGAGCCTATAGACATGTATTAAACAGAGAACAACATGCTGAAATCCAGTTACTAATCAAATAGTCATAAAGAAAGGGTAGCAGGAGTTGAGAGCACAGAAATCATGAATTAATCAGGAACACATAAAACATGACAGGAATTGAAGCATGCTAGTTAAGAAACAAGTAAACAAGTACCCTGGATCAAACAGGAATATGCTAAAGTGTATTAACCATACTAACATATTGGACAGGACAAATTCCCGGGAGTTAAGGCATGCTAGTCAGCAGAAACATAGGGTAAACAGAGGCACGTTGATATCTACAGCAGACTGACTATATAGCATATTGAATAGGACATGATAACAGAAATAGTCATGCTGATTAAGAGCAATAAACAGGAAGAACATCGGTCTAACTACATAACATATTGAATAGAGTATGATAACAGAAATAAGAGCATACCAGTTAAGAGATAGCAACAGGAAAGTGAAAGCAAATAGGATCCAAAAGTCTAGCCTTGGCTTTCATCCAGCTAGACAGAGCAACGAGTAGAAATAACAAAAAAGAACTATAATTGAGAGTGTGTGAGTAGGAGTAAGAATTTTTGTGTGTGTGTTTCTATGTCTCTCTTTGTATGCTCGTGTGTTTTCAAAATCAGAATGGGGGAATTATATAGCACTTACCAGAGTAAAACAAATAAGGCAAAGAATAATATAGTTCACAAATAAGGCATGCGAATAAAATTAATCAGTTAATTGGGGCTAAAACCAATCAATTAACATAGCAGAATCCGGGAAAGACCCCTTAAAATAGGGAGAATCAATTAACAGCCTGGATTGGGGTTTAAATAAGGCAAGAAATAAGTCATATGCCATTTAGAAGCCGGTTAGAATAAATCAAAACCCAGAAATCAGGTTAATAGCATAATTAAGGAAAGTAGTACCAATTTATGTTTCACAAATAAGCAAAATAGGTAAAAATCACAGAAAGTAACAATCTCAGTAGAAAAATATAATTTCGAACCTTAATTAGGTGAATAAAATAAGTTAACCTCTATTAATTAAAGATAACGGAAAAATATTGAAACAATCAGTGAGATAAGCAGAAACCCTAGGGTTTAGAACATAGACATGAGAATCAGTCAAACAAGTAAAGAAAACCAGAGTTAAACACTTAGAAAAATTTAGTATTTTTGCAGAAACTTAAAGGGATGAAACCCTAGCTTTAGATAAAACAAAAATCGGTTAATAATAAGAGAAAACAGAAAGTGTTTAAAGAGAAATATCAAATAAACTTAAAATTATCTCAGATCTACAAGGATCTGAACAAATTCGAGTAGCAAGAGACTAGGGTTTTTAAAAATGACAGAGATGAGAAGAAAATCTGGTTTGGAACCATAGATTTGAACCATAAACATGAAGATAATAGTACTCACAAACAGAGATGAACACATGCAGGTTCATCGAGAAAAATGAAAGGTTTTGGACCAAATCTGAGTTGAATCTCTTTGAGATTCCATCAAACAACGACAAATTCGAACAACCAGTGAAGATAGGAGGGCGGCTGAGGCCTAAAATCGATGGGAAACCCCATAGATTGAAGGGTTTCTGGTGACGGCGGCTAGGGTTAGGGGAGAGTTTGAGAGAGAATGGAGGAGGGAAGGGATTTGGGGGCGACAGAATTGGAGAAGTGAGTAGGGTTTGGGGTTTTTTGGGTAATTAAAAATGGTAACCACATCCTGGACCGTTGATCTCTGAGATCAACAGCCAGGATTTGATCTGGGGTTGAGCGGGTCAGATAGGAAATTGGGTTATGGGTATTTTAACTGGGCTAAGGGTAAAATTTGGGCCAGGTCCGAAAATGAGATTAAATTAAAAGAGGCCATTTGTTAAATACCCAATGAATTTGATAAATAATTTGTAAAAATAGTTAATAAATTATAAAAAATTATTTTCATGCATAAAAATGATTTAATATAATTATTTAATATTATAAAAATACAAAAGGTTATTGTTCTTGTGAAATAAGGTAATTATACACATATGGGCTATTATTGCAAAGTTATTGCAATTATAACCCTAAATAATATAAATATGACTATTCATGAAATAATTAAAGCTTAGTATAAATATAAACGATAAAATTAAGCAATAATATTATCATAAAACCATTTGTGATGCAATTAGTAATTATTTATATAATAAAAATACTGGGATAGATTAATAAAAAATCCTTTAAAAATGCAGAAATTATGAAATAATGTTAATTGATGCTCATGCATTGTTTTGAAGATATATATGCATCTTGAAAATAATATAGGGAAAAATTGGGTATCAACAGCTGCCCCTCTTTACCCGGGAAGGATGAAAGAGTTATCGGGTAAAGATATGATGGACAATTTTGATCGAGTAGGGTGATTTGAGAGACATAAGCCGCACTTTGGTTTCCGAGCTGCCTACATATCCCTTGTTTTACAGGAATTCAGGCCGCGTGTAGTTCTGAATTCACCGGTGGAATATACCGATGAAGTTACTACAATAACGGACACATGGTTTTGAATGGGTGAAACGGTTACGGTGAGCGGTCGGGTTTGAAGTAGTGTGAAGGAACTGGAGCAGGACTTCTCTTGCTGGGGTAATGGTTGCTCATCAAGTTACCTGCAAATGAAAGACGCACTACAAGCATATATCTTTGCCTGAATTTAAACATGATGCAAACTCCCTTCAGACCATGGGAATTGTCTTTGGACGGTTGAGGATGCCGTCCTTAGACCATGATGTCCCGGGCCATGAATTATGCAGTAAGGGATTCGCAGGCCATGAAATGATGTTCTCGGGCCATGAAAATGGTGCCTCCGAACCATGACGCTTTTGAATAATGATATTCAAGTTTGAGATATCCTTAGGCCATGGCATGGTGTCTTACGACTATGAGGATGGTGCCTTCAAATTATGACGCCTTCGGACAAGATGACGATATTTCATCCCATGAAGTGCAGAGATATGATGCTATGAGTGGCAAAACAAGGCTTAGTCTTGTATGAAGAGAATAGATAATGAAAGAGAGATAGTGCTTAGTCTCGTACGTGATTCGGGACAGGGCTTAGTCCCATGCAAAGAGAAGGCAGTACTTAGCCACATGCAAGATTCGGGACATGGATTAGTCCCTTGCAAAGTGAAGGCAGAGCTTATCCTTATGTAGATATGGAGGCAGGGCTTAGCCTCATGCAAGATTCGGGACATGGCTTAGTCCCCTGCAAAGTGAAGCCAGAGCTTAGCCTTATGCAAATATAGAGGAAAGGCTTAACCTCATGCAAGATTCAGGACAGGGCTTAGTCCCATACAGAAAGAAGGCAGTGCTTAGCCTTATGAAAATAGGGAGGCATGGCTTAGCCTCATGCAAGATTCGGGACAAGGCTTAGTCCCATGCCGAGAGAAGGCAATGCTTAGCCTTATGCAAATAGGGACGCAGGGCTTAGCCTCATGCAAGATTTGGGACAGGGCTTAGTCCCATGCAGAGAGAAGGCAGTGCTTAGCCTTATGCAAATAGAGAGGCAGGGCTTAGCCTTATGCAAGATTCGAGACACGGCTTAGTCCCATGCAGAGAGAAAGCAGAGCTTAGCCTTATGCAGATAGAGAGGCAGGGCTTAGCCTCATGCAGGATTGAGACAGAGCTTAGTCTCATGCAATGAATGAATAATAGGTGATAGTAGAGTATCTCTTAGTTGGGAATAAGTTTGGTATCTTTGTTGTTATGAAGGCTGTGATTCCAAGGTGTGCATTTTCTATGTTCCTGCATTCAAAGAAAAATCGTGAGTTTTGCAGGGGGTTGGTTCATGTCTTCGTCGACTTGCTTGATTTGCTTCGCTCTGTCTGAAGATCCTGTTCGAATTATTGGGGCAGCATTTTCTAAAGCAGAGTTTATTTCAAAATCAGACATGCATAGTTTCAGAGACATAGTAAAATATAGTTTAGAAAATTGGTTAGATGAACCAGCGACTGTGACACGATCAGAGACATTGCGACTTCTTCTGCCATAGAAGTTTGAGGGTCCTCCTCAAAATTCTGTCGCAGTTAACTAGACAACATTTCTGGCTACTCCACATGTTGCGATTGGCTGAACTTGCTTTGGAATTTTGAAGGTCCTCTTCAAAATTCTGCCCCAGTTTATGATGATGGGGAAAATGGAGATTTTATTGAATTGTGACCGAACCCACAGGGCTGCCTATGTATCCCCTCTTAAACGGAAATCAGGTCGAGCGTAGTTCAATTTACATCATGTAGAAAAGCATAAGATAATTTTACACATAATATCTTTTGATTGCGTCTGAGTTGATTGGCTTTGGCCAAATTTCCCCGTCCATCTCTGCGAATATGAGTGCTCCACCTGTCATTACTTTGTGAACCATGTAAGGACCTTCGCTTTGATCTGCTTAGTAACTTCTTCCTTGATTTTCAAACTCATTTCTGGCTTGAATTTCCTGAGTTTCTGCTTTAATGGCGGACACATTGAGTTTGTGGGCAACTTGTGGGCCACAATGGATGTGCCTAATCCGGTCATATCATCGTATGACCATGCAAAGACGTCCTCATACTCCTTCAAGAACTGAGTGTATTCCTCTTTCTCTGCCGGTGACAAGTGGATGTTGATGCGGGTGTCCTCGACGGTTTTAGGATTTCCAAAGTTGATTATCTCAGTTTCGTCCAGGTTGGACTTAGGCTTGTTCTCAAAACCCTCTACTTCCCTGACGATCTCCTCAGGTATGGTATCCTCTTCTTCTGAATCACTGTTTCTTTGTTGTGTTGCCTCATTACATGTTACAGTTTCTAGTTCATCGAGATAGGAAATAGTAATGCTGTATGGATAAAGATACGAGAGAAAAGTGGTAACAATAAACATCAATTCATTGAAAGCGTTTAAACAAAAGTGATTTTCAATAATTTAAATAACATATTGGAACATAGGAAATATTATTTAAAAACAAAATGCCAAAAAAGGAAATCATTTTTTTAGAAAACACAAATAAACAATGTTGTTCAGCCTTGCTACCCCAGGACTCGTCGGGCCCTCGATAGTCTAACACTCTAGTTCTTGAGGAATGTTCCTCTCTCCATATCTCGGATAGTAGGGCCTTCCTCCTCCTCCTCCTCGACGATTACACAACAATCCATATCATCATCCTCCAAGAATAGATTCCTCAATGCCGCCAACGCTTCTTCTTCCTCCGATCCCCATATGATATCGTCCCGATGGAAGGTCTGACTCAAGTGTGGCACATGCTGCTCAAGTGGATAGTATGGACCACGCCATGGTGGTGACCAGTCGTTGTATTCTTTCCAGTTGTACTGATATCCCAACCCTAAGGTGGTACAATGGCGCTTTGGTTGTATAGGTTTGGAGATGCCCTAAATATTTTTACCAAGCCCCTTGCCGGGCTCATATCTTTTCCATGCTAACATACTTTCTATCTTTCTACTCCACCACTTATCTTTCTCGATTGCATTGACCCGCTCGATACGATGGTAGGTGTCTCCACCTATCATTCTTCTATTTTCAATCACCGGGATAGTCTGACTAGTGTAAATGAGGTTGCTCCCATCTCCATGGATAATTACTTCCTGGTGGTTCAATTCAAACTTCACAGCCTGATGCAAATTTGATGCTACAGCACCAGCGGCATGTATCCATAGTCGTCCAACATCATATTGTAAGAGGCGGATATGTCCAGTACATGAAACTCAAAAATCAAACCATGTTGGACCCTTGTGCAGACAGAGATTAGTTTAGCGAATGGTAGCTCTCTGAGACCATCAAACGCTTTCACGTTCATAGTTCCCTCTAGTATCTCATGTAAGCCTTTGCCCAACCTCTTCATCGTTGTCAATGGGCAAATGTTGAGGCTGGATCCTCCGTCGATCAGAACTCTGGAAATAAACTTGCCTTCACATTATACTGTGATGTGTAGTGCCCGGTTGTGATTCAAACCTTCAGGTGGCAGCTCGTCCTCGTGGAAGGTGATTTTGTGGCTTTCTAGAACCTATCCCACCATATTGACCATTTCTCCACCAGTGATGTTGTTGGGTACATATGCTTCACTCAACACCATCATCAGAGCATTCATGTGTGCTTCTGAATTTTGTAGCAGTGACATGATAGATATCTGAGCGGGAGTCTTGTTCAAATGATCAACGACAGAGTACTCCCTTGCTTGTACTTTCTTCTAGAGGTCATCCAAACCAGTTTCAATAATGGGCGGTTTGTTGGAGGCCTGCTTACTAGATTCTCCCAAGTGCTCTGGCATATAAACCCTTCCTGTTCTAGTCATCCCTTGTGTAGCGCCAGATTCTTCCATTTTTGCCTTTCCTTTTCTTCTAGCTTCGGCCACATAGTCCCAAGGTACAATATGAGAACTGAAGGGTGGTGTGGTTGACACTGTCACTGTGAAAGGTGTGGCTATTTCCACCTCAAATGGAGCAGGTGTGGCTACAAGTGGTTCTACCTCAATCTCGAATAGAACCAATGCGGTGACTTCAACCTCAACTGGCGGCTGTATCTGTACCACAATAGGATTGAGCGTGACGAGTGGTTTCTTAGGATCGTCACCCTCTTTGATAAGTCCAATTGATCCCTCGGGATCCCATTCCTCATCAGTTTTTATCACGTTCATCCCTTCGTCTATATGATCTGGGAGGGGGTTGTTTCGGGTGTTGGTATAGCTTCCTTCGCCTAGATGACCTTATTATCAATCAAGGTCTGGATCTTATCCTTCAATGTCCGGCACCCGTCAATGGTGTGCCCTTTCATACCGAAATGATATGCATAGGTTTTATTCGAATTGACCCATTTAGATGAATTCTCCATGACCACAACAGGAATAAGGGTGACATAACCAGCATCCTTCAAACTTTCATACAATTGGTCAATAGCTATAGAAATGGCGGTGTATTGTCTGGGTGGTTTGCGGTCGAAGTTAGGTCAGGGTTTTTGGTAATTTGGACGAGTTGGAGGTGACTGAAAGTAAGATGGTTGGGAATTATATGTGTGGTAAAAAGCGGCTGGTTGGGAGTATCTGGGAGGTGATGGTTGGTATGTAGGTGGGGGTGTTTGGTATGTGAGTGGAGGGGTCTGGTATACAAATGGAGTATTTGGTCCTTGGTCAACCATTACTGTTCCCACATATTTCTTCTTCGATATACCACTTGATTGCAATGCTTTATTCGTATCCTGCAGTGCCTCAAAATTTGTCACTATCCCGCTTTTAATACCTTTTTCAATTCTTTCTCCGGGTTTGATGATATCGAGAATTTATGTTTCTCAATAACCATCAGCCTTTCATAATACTGTGGATCCTATGCCCTGACAAAGAACTTGTTCATTTGTTCCTCGTCTAATGTTGGCCTGACCTTGGATGCTTCCGACCTCCATCGAGTAGCATACTTGTGGAAAGTCTCAGTTGGCTTCTTATTTAAGTTCTGGATATAGAAGACATCCGGTGCATTCTCCGTATTAAATCTGAATCTTTCCATGAAGTCATGCTCACCCAATTGGCCCACTTCTTGGGATTCTGGCTTATGTACCAAGACAGGGCATCGGCGGTAAGACTCCGCATGAAGAGCTTCATTTGAATCCTTTCATCTTTTCCGACCCCCACGAGCTTGTCACAATAAGTCCTCAGATGAACCTTGGGATCACCTGTTCTATCAAACATTTCGAACTTGGGAGGTTTGTAACCTTCGGCAGCTCCACATCCGATTGTATGCATAGATCCTCATAGTTTAGGCCTTCTATTCATTTACCTCCTTCAACACCCTGAACTCGACTTGTCAACTTCTTGATCTCCCCAGCCATGTTCTTGATGAGCAGGTGCTTCTCAGCGGATTCTGGTGTATAGGAGATTGGTTGAGTGGAGTGAGGTAGAGTTTCCATGTATATAGGGTTGCTCTGGTGAAGTCTAGGAGTTTGGGTATAGTGATGATCATTGGTGGAGTTTTGGGGTTCGAGAATAATTTGTGGGGTATTTTGGGGAGTATGGTAGGTGGTTTGCTGGTATTGAGGAGGGAGAGGTTGATTTTGAGGTGGGGTTGTATATTGGTGAGGTGCGTGAGGATTCTGTGAGCGTTTGTTGGGTGTGTTTTGAGGTGGTACGGGGTTCTGGGTGTTTGGTTGATTGACGTCCGGGATGTTGAGTGTGAGGGAGATGTTTGCTAAGCTACGGACCTACTCAAGCTCACCCTGAAGTTCGAGTATTTTCTGCTCAAGTCGTTAAACCACATCATTTGGGGCTTGAATACCCCGACCATCGGAAGCTTCCGCATTTTCAACATGTGCATTGTTATCTTTTCTGATGTTGTTCATGTCATCCATCTTTGCTTTTCCTTTGCCTTTTAGTGGACTAGGAGGAGGAGAAGGTGGAGGGCCCCTGGATCTGGTATGATAAGCTGATGTTGCCAGTATGCACGAACCAATCTTTGGGGAATGGGAATAATCAAAAGAAAGAAAAACAAAAGGTAGCCAAGTCAGTAAGAGTTCTAAAAATAAGTATTTGCAGTATTTAAACACATATTGCGGAATGTAAATTCGCGTCCTATTTTGGGAGCCTCGTTGTACCCGAGGTAAGCCTAGCGACAAGTTGATTTGGAGAACTTAAGTGCCAATAATTGCCTCATTTCATTAATGTAAAAAATAGACGAATCCAACACGACACGAAGATAAGAAAAGATAAGTCACTAACTATTACGACCCAAATTCCTACTCAGGTCGTGATGGCGCCCAACACCGAAGTCAGACAAGCCAACACTAATTACTAACGAAATTACTTAAACAAATGAGATGTTCAAATACTTATCCAGTTTTAATTTAAGCAATCCTTAAATGAAAGTGAGGAAGTGAGGCAATGTAATTTAAGGTAACTCAAAAATCGTTGCCAGCATAGAACAGAGTAGTATAATGCTAGTGAATCAACTACGTGTGTCAAGACCTAGTGTCACAAGTCCACATGCGACTAGTGGAATATACAAATAGAAAAAATGAATGTACAATTGTATGAAAGGGTAGACATGATGTTCAACAATAATGGAAACTCCACAGTGCTGCTGGGGAAAACGCCAGGAAGAGCAGCTCACCGTGTAGTCAAATCCCGGTAGTACTCTCAACGACGAACACCCGAATGGTGACCAGGTGCAACAGCCTCAGAACCTGTACAATTAAGTACAAAAGTGTAGCATGAGTACATATAAACAAATATGTACCCAGTGAGTATCCCGTCTAAACTCGAAGAATTAGTGATGAGAAGTAGACGTAATACTTAATAGGGTCAATAACCAATAATATGATTACATAAAGCTAGACAAGAAGAGTAGTCATGAAAATCACTAAGGCATGAAGCTATCAATTATATAAAACTGTAATTTATTCTCATGAGTCACATAGTAATTATCACAAAAGTCTCAAGTTTCCCTTACACGTGGGGTAATTTATTTAATAATAACAAGACTATCAGTCAAATACATAGCACATAATATGCCGAAGCGTACGGCCGAAGCGACGCGAAAATTAATGTGCACTTCCGAGGGTCGAGTGGCACGAACCATAGATGCATCCATTACCCCGCTAGCGAATCGATCATGCGAAGCGGTTGACATAAATATAGGGCTACCTCGCTCGCGAATCATACATATGACACGGGTGCTCGTAGACATACACAGAATTTATCAGGCAATTCAGGAACTTATCATGGATTATTCTTAAATTCAGGGATTTAAGCACTTAAACTTACACATAGCTTCCGAAATTCTCAGGTCAATTTCAAGGATAATAAGCAACCAGGAACACAAGTAAAGATGCAGGTAAGGCACATAGAGGCATGCTTGTGAAATCCTAAATTCTACCCGACACAACAAAGTAGTAGCTACGCACGGACTCTCGTCACTTTGCGCGTACGTAGCCCCCGCAAATAAGGACAAATTCAATCGTTTACATTTACCTATGGGGACAATTCCCTCTTACAAGGTTGGAAAGGAGACTCACCTCGCGTAGAATCAACTTCCCGGTCAAGAACGCGCTCGAAACTCCAAATCTTACACCCGAGGACTCGAAACTAGTCAAATGATATATAAATATGTCAATGCATGCTCAAGGTATGGAAATTCTCCTACTTATTTAGTAAATTCACTATTCTTGAAGAAATCCCAAAATACACTCTCGGGCCCACATGCTCGGATTTCGAAAATTTTCGAAGATAACACTCACCCATAGCCTAAGGATCATTAATATGAAATTTTTATATGATTTCATGGTAGAAAAGTGGTGAAATTCCCTAAAGTTCTTCAACCCTAGGTTTTCACTCTATCCCCCTTTGATTTCCACTAATTAGATGTTAATCTACCTAAGTTTTGGTGTAATAATCTAACATTTAAATAGAATTTAATTACCTCTTAGTAGCTAGGTTGTGGAGAGTTCTTCCCAAGCTCTCAAATATTCAATGGAGGTGTAAAATGGAAAGAATGAAGGAAATCCCGTGTTTAAGTGAAAGTGCACTGCCTGGCCTACAGGGGTTCTGCACCTGCGGCTTGAGGACCGCACCTGCGGTCTCGCGCCTGCGAGCTGGGGCTCGCACCTACGGAGTTGGACGAGAAAGACTGGGCCCTCACCTGCGGAGCTGGAGACCGCACCTGCGGTTCTGCTCCTGCGGTTTCGCTCCTGCCAAATTAAATCCGCACCTGCGGAATTCTCGCACCTGCGAGGCTGGGACCGCAGGAGCGGTCCCTCACCTGCGGCTGGGCAACCGCACCTGCGGTCACACCATATCAGGTGCACCATCTACATTTTCAGCTGGTTTTTGGCCTCGTGTGGTGTCCGGGAGGCACCTGGGCCCACCCGAGCCCCCGTCCAATTATACCAACAAGTCCTAAATCATAATACGGACTCGCTCGAGCCTTCGGAACACCCGAAACAACGCTAAATCTTAAATTCACCCCTCAAAACCCCTAGGATCAAACTTAAGAATTTCTAAGTTCTTGAATTCGGTCTCAATGCGCGGAACCAACCTATACTACTCGGAATGACACCAAAATTTGCAGGCAAGTCATGAAATGACATAACGGAACTATTCTCGGTCTCGGAATTCCGTTCGGACCTCGATAAAATAAAATCACGTTCCAAACCAAATTTCAACTTAAGGAAACTCTATTTCGCTTATTTGGCGTCGAAATTCTCCCGGGTCATCCAAAACCCATTCCGAACATACGTACAAGTCCGAAATCATCATATGAAGCTACTAGAATCGTCGAAACTCGATTGCGAGGTCGTTTACTCAAAATGTTGACCGAAGTCAAACTTGGCTTTAAAAGCCAACTTTAAGGAACTAAGTGTTCCTATGCTATTCGAAACACTTCCAAATCCCGAACCACCCGTCCCCGCAAGTCACAAATCACGATAAGCCGCTACGGGAAGTATTATTTGGGGGATCAGGGTCCGAATACGCAAAATAGCCGGTTGGGTCGTTACACTAACGGCACTTGGCCTTACAACATTTGGTAAAGCAAAGAAACCTAATCTACTTGGTCCCAGAAGGACCTTCCCCAGGCTTGATCTTCCTAGCTCCCTCGATCAGGTTCCCCAGTTCGCGCATGCCCAACAACATGTATACTCGTGCTAGATGTCCTCCCTTTCTTCCTTCAGTATTCTGGCAGTTGGCGACTCTTTTCCTTGTCTTTTCCTCCAGCTCCATCAAACCCTGCTACAGATATTCCACCCTTTCATTAGACGTGATATCCAATTCCCTCCATTCATTGATCAATCTCTTGTCCGTCCCGTTTATCTCCCGATATTCAGCCTCGGACTCATGAATCCTTTTGCACAACTTGTTGAATTTTACTTGGGCCTCATCATCTTCGTCTATGACTCTCTTTCCCCGACCGATTCCTAGCTCAACTATCCCTGCTAGACTGTCCTCCAACCAGGCTAGGTAAATGGGTACATGTCCTGCGTGGTATTCGTCTGGCTCGATGGTGTCCTTTTCAACAATAATCTTTTTTCTGGCACCAATAAACCAGGAATGTCCCAAGGTAGCCCAGCAAATCCCCCTATTTCTTCCTGGAGCGGGGTCATTTCTATATTCCCGAAGCGAAACACTGATCTTTCACTATCCCAGAACATGATCGCAGCTTCAATCAGCATATTGTTGGGTTGGATGTCTAACAGAGAAGACAAATTTACTAGAACCTTCTTCACATGTTTTTTTGTCACTTGAAGAAAGATCTTCCCACAAATCTAGTAGTAGTGGTGGTATACTAAGGACCATGCCGAACCTGGGGACTTCGTGCCTCATTTTCTGCAAAACAAATATGGTTAGGACCTTTCCTCCTCCTGATTCGACTATTTATACATCGACGATTAACATACTAGCACTTATTTCTCCAAAATGTAATGCACAAAAATCGTGGTTGGGTCCGTTGGGATTATGGAAATCCCGGGGGACTTTGAACAAGGCTTGTCTTAAAAGGTTATTATGTGGACAACATATTTACCTGGCTACGTTTGACCATGATGCATGTACAATTATAATCAGAGTAAGGTTTCTATAGGGGTCTAGACTGGTACCCTCAAGCGGACAACTTGAGGGGGAAAGGCACGGAACCGTCGACTGTTGATCGACTAGTTTTACCGCAAATAAGCCTTTCCGAATTTAAAGGGTGATATATAGGAAGGACGCAAACACTCATCAAGCGTTGCTATAGGATTGATTATGCATGAGTGGAATATGATGTTGAGCATGATTTATGCAGCAGTAAATAGCATGTTGTCATGTATTTGCACATTAAAAATGATAAATGCGGTATTTAATAATTGAAAGACAGCTGAGAAAGAAAACAAAGAGATAAGTCAGTTTCTGTAGTAAAGGAAATCATAAATGCTTAAATAATAGGCGATTAAATCCAAATAAAGGGGAAAGGGAAAATGTGCGCATGTATTAACACAATAAGGCATGTTTAAAACTAATTACAAAAGCAAGTTTGTCATGGTAAGAGCCTAGAAGTCCCCAGCAGAGTCGCCATGCTGTCGCGCCCCCTTTTTCCTCGCGGAGTCCAGGTTTAGACATTTTGGGGCAACTAGTTTCCTTTTGGAACGGGGTGCGGAATTTGAAGAGTCACCACCTAACGGATTAAGGTGCGTTAGGGAACCTAAAGAAAATAACTCATAAAACGATTTACATCACCAGAGATTGGATAATGGATCGAAATTACCTCGAGAGGAAGGTGTTAGGCACCTCTCGAGGTCCACAACGGTGGGTCCCGACCAAACTCGATTAAGCGAATTAGTCTTTAAAGAAAAATAAAGCAGTTTAAACAAATAGAGATTACTTTATAACAGGAATGAAAGGGGTCCTAAGTTTATTAGCCTATAGGATCACTTCTATGCAATACTCGGTAACATTCCCCAAATAGAGGTGTTACCGGTAGCATTAGCGCACATGTCATCATCTCCTTTACAACCCAATTACCCTCCCCTTTTCAATTATTATCTAAGCGTTCTAATAGTATCTGATTCGTACCTTATGCGTGCATTACCCGTTCCTTACCTATGGCCCTGGAGGTGTTTAGGACCTCTATTTAAGGTGGTTCTAGACTCACCTATGTTGCTTAAAAGGAGAAAACTAAGCGACAAACAAAAAAATCAAGTAGGACTGTCACATAAGGAGCAATTAAGGGGCTCATGTTTACCTCCACAAATAGACAAAACAGATGCACGTTATTCAAACAAACATTTATTTATGATTTAAGAGTCCTACAGGCAGGATATCTAAATGAGCATAAACTGAATATACAACAGTTTTATTAAGGCGAGGCAGTGAGTACCTATCAGTTTGCCTACTGATTTTTATCACTTACTGGATCTGGGCATGTTTCAAGCAGAAAAGAAAATCACAATTTAAAACCCATGATTTTAATTATCCTACATGTTTGCCTAGGTGACGACCTAGCAGAATCCTATAGACATGGTATCTAAGTGTAAATCAAACCCTAATTACAAACCAGAGATTGATTTTAACGGGCAAATTTCATCTTTTTTCCTATAGGTATGCTTTCTACGTGTTAAAACTAATTACAAGCATTTTTTCACATTATCTAAACACAGAAAATACACTTACTTCCAATAGGCATGATGTCTAAGTGTCAAGAATGATTTTATATGCGTTTCTTATATACATGATATCTAGGAGGGTAAAGGCGTTAACCAGTTACCAAGAAAGTTTAATAAAGGATCTCTGATGCACACATAGAGATTTTTGAAAATACAATTTTTGATGCAGAATCGATAAATAGCCTAGAAGCAGGATTTCTAGGTTACAAAGTGAAAATTCAGAATTACCAAAACATATGAGATAAGTCTTATGGGCATGATTCCTAATGGAATGCTAAAGAGTCACAATAACCTATATGCATGGTTTCTAATGGCATGCATATAAAGAATCACCACAACAACCTATAAGAATGATTTCTAAAGCACATAAGGAATCACTGTAACAACCTATAAGCATGATTTCTACCAGAATATGATAAAAGATATATAAAAATCCCTCCCCACCTTTTACTAATAACCCCATATATGTTTTACAAGGATTATTATTACAGACCAAAATGAATTACATGATAAAAATCACTATACTATAGGGAGCCTTGGCAGGCCCAAAAGTAAACCTGGAAGCCAGGACTTCAATCAATCTGGAGTATACCAGTAGTCAATAATTCATCAGATGGGCTTCTGGTGTGTCAAAGTTCCCAAGGGCCTCAGGGACCCCAGGCAATGCTCACACCAGAACTTTTTCAAAGAAACAGTTTTTGTAAGCAAGTTTGGAAGGCCAACCCTAATGTGTCAGAGTTCGGAGGAGTCTCATGGACTCCTAGGTAGCGCTCACACTGGGGGGTGGGGGGAGTGTCGCGCCCCCCTTTTTTCCTCGCGGAGTCCGGGGTTTTTGATAATTGGTTGAGACAACTCATTCCTTTTGGGAAATTGAGGTTTTGCGTTTCTGAAGAGTCTCCACCTAATGATTTTGAGGTGTGTAGGGCACCAAAGGGTTTATTATAACTACGTTGATAACCAGATATAGAGTAAGGGCTTGAAATTATCCTAATGGGAAGGTGTTAGGCACCCCGCAGGATCCACAAGTGTAGTTCCCGGCCAAACAACTTTTTTGTGAATTTGTACAACTTTAGCAAACAAACAAGTGAGGGCCAAAATAATAATAGGGGATTTAAGTCTCAAGTACACAGATGTTTGAAAACAAAAAGAAGTTTAGATTTTGAAAAGAGTTACAGTCTAAGCATGTAAAAATTAAAGGGTATCCTAGGTTTATAATATGGATCACATCAATGCAATACCCGATATGACACTCCTCAAAGAGGGGCTACATGTGGTATTAGCGCACCGGTCATCATATCCATATTCTACCCTTTCCCACCCCATGAAGGTAACTAAAGCGCGTGTTGGTCAGGAACTCTAATGCATGCTGTTACCCGTCCCTTTCCTAATAGTCCTGGAGGATTTTAGGACTTCTATCCTATAAGGGAGGTGCTAGGCTAACCCTCAAGTTTTAAAGGTAAAATACTAGGGCGACATATAATAAACAAGTAGGACTGCAGATAAAAAGGGAGCATGGAAAACAGGAAAGGGGCTCACATATACCTCTTCACACATTGCACATAAACAGCATGTCTCATACACAAATTGAGGGCAGTATTGTTAATCTTAAAGCATGATGTCTAGGTGTTTTTCAGAATGTATGCAGATATTCAGACTTATCTTATGACTCAGAAGGAATCCTAATCAGTTTTCCTACTGAGTTAGAAGCTGTTGAGTATTAGGCAACATATACAAAGGAGCGGATTTCCAGTTTTTAACAGTTTGATCACCTAAGGCTTGCCTAGGTGTGAGACATTATACCAGTTTAAGAAGTGAGAAAAAGAAAATTGTTTGAGATTAGATCACCTAAACATGCTGTTCTAGGTGTTCAGAATATAGAATATTACCAGTTATTTAGAAAACAAAACGAAGTTGTTTAGTACCATTTTTATGCATTAATAGTTAAACTAAGTGCACTTAAGCGAGCATAAAAATCCTGAAACATGATATCTAATGCACAAGTAGGAATTCAGAATGAGTCAGAATCCTAAATAGGCTTTCTATATGCACAAATATTACATCGTTAAACATGACTTTCAGAATATGCAAAGATGAGATGCTCATTAGGTTGTTTATCCTAAGACAGGATTTCTAAGTGTGCATGGCAGAACAAGTATGCATGAGCTTATAACAGTAATTTTGTTGCTGTCATTAACCCTATATCAGGATTTCTAAGTGACATGAGATGCTGAATACAATACCATAAATCCTAGGTAATAGGATATGCATGGCATGCTTGACATGTTGTATCTAGACATGGTTGCTATTGCACATATAAGGAAAGTAAACCTAGAAACATGATCTCTACCCTTTACTTATGTTATAGCATGCATATCCCCACCCATTTTCACTATCCACCCCAAGATTGTTTTTACAAATAATTATTACAAGCCTTCGAATATGAATTACATAACCAAAAGAAAAAGAAGAAGTTAACTATAGGAAGCCTTCATAATAGCACCAAGTCTCCAGGTCCTCAATGCCATGTGTTATTTCGCAACCTTTCATAATCCGGGTGTGTCAGAGTTCCCTAAGGACCTCAGAGGATCCCGGGCAGTGCTCACACCAGGATTTCATAGCCAAGATGGAGTAAGTGCAGTGTGGAAGGGCCAACTCTTGTGTCAAAGTTCAGAGGGAGCTCAAAGGTCCCAAAGCAATGCTCATACGAGAGGGGCAGAACCTAATGTCTAAGAGTATAGTGAAAGTGCTCATAGTACTGAGGAGCTTGAGTAAGAAACAATTTTAAAACAGTTTTGAGAGAAAGAGAGAGACTTAACGAAAATGGTTTTTCATAGCAAAGGTTTTAACTGATGAAAATAGTTTTTGGGAAAACATCAATTTCAAAAAAAGTAAAGCTAGTATCACATAAAAGACCCAGGGTGGTCTCACAATTACAAACAGGGGTGAGAGGGTTTGAGGGACAAATACAGAACATGTAAGGCAGGCAGAAGCACATATGGTCATACATTCTAAGAGTTCATAAGGGTTCAGAGGAGATCAGGGGTATAACAAAGTGTCAAATTAGATTAACATATCAACCAAACAACTGATATCACGATTGAACTAATATATTAGTCACCAACATGGAGATTCACATAAGGAGCAGATGCTAAGTGTAGAGAGACACATTGGTCATTTGTGAGTAAGTGAAACTAAACTTGTAGAGGAGATTCATAACACAAATAAGGTGAAACTAAACATGTAGAGGGATTCAGAACTCTAGTTGCATGTTGAGCAGAAAAATCATAAGTAGGAGCATATTAAAAATACAAGGAATTGAACTAGTAATCGAAACATATTGGTTTGATTACCGAAGCTTAAATCAGAACATACCAGTATAAGAGAGAGAACAGTAACACCAAGCAAAGGTTAAGAGATGCACAAGAATTAGCCTTGGCTTGTAGCCGGCTAATTCAAATCAGTAACAAGTAGCACAGAAAGAGAGAGAGCAAGTTTAGTTGTGTAAGAGAGTGCACAGATTAGTCTATGTCTGTCTATTGAAAAATAAGAGGCCGAGGTATATATGGCTTTGAAAACAGTAGTAAATAAGGTGTAAATCAAAGTCGAGCATTAATCAAAGGGATTCATAATCAATCAGTATCAGAATAGTATGAGTACTTCCTTAATTAAGGGAGTTAACTCTTCAAACGGTAAGAAAAGGTTTACAAGTAAGGAAAGGAATCATGTATAACAAATAAGGAAAGATTTTGTACATAGTAAGCACAGAGTGGGGGGCATGTTTATTAAAGCACTACTGTAGGAATCAATTGATAGTAATTAAGGCAAGAAATAACTGATTGTCACGATCCAAATCCTAACACAGGTCGTGATGGCGCCCAACTGCGGGGTTAGGCAAGCCAACACAAAATCACTAAGTGTTACCCTTTCCAATTGATTAAGTATTCCAACGTTTACCAGTTTTAAATAGTTTTAAGCATGATATCCAAAAATGATAACCCGGTGATAAGAAATAAAGCGGTAACGATGCGTGGGCCAAAAGATACACATATATATATATATATGAATATACAGCCCAAAACCCAAAATAAACACTACGTGTGTGTGCCAGGAACTAGTGTCACGAGTGTCACATGCATGCTAACAGAATAACCAAAAGATAATATATACAATCCCACTGTCTGAATAAAATAGACGGGAAAACACAAAAGGAAAACTCCATGGTACTGCTGGAAACCCCCAGAAGAAGCAGCTCACCGTGAAGTCAAGTCCACTAGCTCAGGATCTATCTCCGGTATAATAACCAGAAGCACCGACCTCAGTACCTGTACAGTTAAGAATAGAAGTGCAGCATGAGTACATATTAAATAAATTTGTACCTAGTGAGTATCCCGTCTAATCTCGAAGAAGTAGTGACGAGAGGTCGACTCGATACTCACTAAGGTCCAACAGTAATAACATATGATAGAATATCATGAAATACAGTAGACATGTAAGGAAATAGGCAACAAGTACATATCAAGAGCAGAAATCCAAACAACTATTGAATTAAGCAATAACGCGCTTTCAAGGGTAGGACCACCGGAATGAACCAAAAATAACCAAGTCTTAGATCCTCCGTGGCGTACGACCCGCTCCCATAAAGTACCTTCCAAACCCACCTTAGCGTACTGCCCGATCCCATATACATATACAAGTACCTCTCACTCCGCCGTGGCGTACGACCCGATCCCATATACGTATACAAGTACCTCTCACTCCGCCGTGGCGTACGACCCGATCCCATATAGGTATAATCACTCTCAAATCCACCGTGGCGTACGACCCTATCCCAATATAGGTATAATCACTCTTAAATCCGTCGTGGCGTACGGCCCGATCCCAATATAGGTATAATCACTCGTAAATCCGCCGTGGCGTACGACCCGATCCCAATATAGGTACACAACACTCGCAAGTCCGCCGTGGCGTACGGCCCGATCCCATAGATACACAAATACAATTACTTTGAGTCAAGTATCACGAAATCTTTTAGATGAAATATTTCTATGCACAACAGGTGTACAGAACATATATATATCAGGACAAGGAAGAACAATGAACATGTTGTGGCCTAACTACCCGGACATAACAATAATAGCCGCTATGTATGGACTTTCGTCACTTGGTGCGTACGTAGACCCCAAACAAGTACACATAGCATTTAGAGCACCTAGGGGGACAATTCCCTCTTACAAGGTTAGAAAGGAGACTCACCTCGTGTCAAAACTACCCCTTGGATCAAGGATGCGCCCGAAATTCCGAACTCTACCCTCGAGGACTCACAACTAGCCAAATATAGTACAATTACATCAATTCAAGCTTGAAGGAGGAAAATTATCCTATGTTATTCAAAATTTCACAATCTTGAAGAAATCCCAAATTTCAACCCTTGGCCCGCACGCTCGAATTCTGAAAATTCTCGAAGGAATCACTCACCCGTAGTCTAAGGATCAAAATTATGTAATTTCTACTTGATTTCATGGTTTTAAACGAACAATTCACAAATTCCTCAAAAGCCCTAAATTTACTACCCAATTTCATGATTTATTGATAATTTAGTAGAGAATTCATCTAGAAATTGATGTTTGAACTAAGTGTTAATAAGAAATTTACTTACCTCAAGCACTAGGTGGAAGGGCCTTCTTGGAAGCTCTCAATTATCTCAAGGAAGAAGATGATAATGGGGAATGAGACTTTATATCCCGTATATAAATTAACTGCCTAGATTTCCCTTCACTGCGATCGCGACCAGGGGCCCGCGATCGCGAAGGCCAAAAATAGCCCAGGCCCTGAGGCCCTTCTATGCGAACGCGGAAAGGGGCCCACGATCGCGAAGGCCAACTAGCCATACCTCTGTGAACGCGGATGGGGTTCTGCGATCGCTAAGAGAAAACAGGCCTGGTCCCGTCCCACCTCTACGCGAACGCGGAGGAGAGGCTGCGATCGTGAAGGCCAAGGATCCAGACCATCGCGAAGCGGAGACAGGGATGCGATCGCGAAGGTCAGGGACCCGACCTTCCGCGATCGCGGAGAGATTCCTGCGAACGCGAAGAGCGTTCAGCATCCCAACCCAATTCCTTCTCCGCGAACGCCGCCCACCTCCCGCGATCGCGAAGAAGAAAACCAGACAGCAAAAATCTGGTTTTTTGAACATAGCTCCCGAGGGTCCAAAACTCACCCGAGCCCCTCGGGACCCTGTCCAAAGGCACTGGAAAGTCTGTATTCATGCGGACTCTCTCGAACTTCTGGAATGTGAAAAACAACAACAAAACTCAGAATTTGACCCCAAAACCAAATTGAATCAACACTTTGAACTTAGAGTTCTAGAATTCATTTCAATGCGCCGAACCGGCCTACACTACTCGGAATGACTTCAAATTTTGCAGACAAGTCATAAATGACATAACGGAACTATTCCGGGTCTTGGAATTTCATTCGGACCTCAATATCATAAAATCACGTTCCAGACCAAATTTCAAACTTAAGGAAATCCTTATTTCTATATCGGGCGCCGAAACGCTCCCGGGTTATCGAAAATCCATTCCGAACATACGCTCAAGTCCGAAATCATCATATGAAGCTACTAACACTGTCGAAATTTGATTCTGAGGTCGTTTGCTCAATAATGTTGACCGAAGTCAAACTTGGCCAAATAGGCCAACCTTAAGGAACCAAGTGTTCCTATACTGCTCAAAGTACTTCCAAATCCTGAACCACCAGTCCCCGCAAGTCACAAATCACAAGAAGCCGCTATGAGAAGTCTTATTTAAGGGGAACGGGGTCCGATAACGTAAAATTGTCGGCCGGGTCGTTACATTCTCCCCCTCTTAAACAAACGTTCGTCCTCGAACGGGACTAGAATCGTACCTGAAGTGCTGAATAGTTGTGGATATCTGCTCTGCATGTCCTCCTCGGACTCCCAAGTCTCCTTCTCGACTGGTTGGCCTCTCCACTGGACCTTCACGGCAGAAACTCTCTTAGACCTCAACTGGCGGTCCTGTCTATCAATAATAGCAACTGGCTCCTCCTCGAAGCCCAACTTCTCATCTAACTGAATAGTGCTAAAATCAACGACGTGAGAGAAATCGGCATGATATCTCCGGAGCATGGATACATGAAAGACCGGATGAACTATGGATAACTGGGAGTTAACGCTAGCTCATAAGCAACCTCTCTAACTCGCCTCAATACCTCGAAAGGACCTATAAACCTTGGGCTCAGCTTGCCCTTCTTCCCGAATCTCATAATACCCTTCATCGGCGAAACCTTTAGCAGAACTTTCTCTCCCTCCATAAATACTACGTCACGCGCCCTCTGATCCGCGTAACTCTTCTGTCTGGACTATGTTGTGCGGAGTCTCTCCTGAATCACTTTCACCTTCTCCAAAGCATCTCTCACCAGATCGATGCCATATAACTTAGCCTCGCCAGGCTCAAACCACCCGATAGGAGAACAACACCGCCGACCATACAAAGCCTAAAATGGAGCCATCTCGATGCTGGACTGATAACTATTATTGTATGCAAACTCAGCCAAAGGCAAGAACTGGTCCCACTGACCCCCAAAGTCAATCACACAAGCCATGAGCATATCTTCCAATATCTGAACCGTACGCTCTGACTGGCCATCAGTCTGAGGGTAAAATGCCGAGCTGAGATCTATTTGAGTGCCCATCTCACTGTGCAATGCTCTCCAAAAGTGCGAGGTGAACTAAGGACCTCGATCTGATATAATGGACACCGGAACACCGTGCAACCTTACGATCTCCCGAATGTAGATCTGGGCTAGCCTCTCAGAAGTGTAGGTAGTAGCCACAGGAATAAAATGCGCCGATTTGGTCAATATATCCACAATGACCCAAACCGCGTCAACTTTCCGCAAAGTCCGAGGCAACCCAACCACGAAGTCCATAGTGATGCGCTCCCATTTCCACTCAGGAATGGGCATCTGCTGAAGTAGGCCTCCTGGCCTCTGATGCTTGTACTTAACCTGCTGGAAATTAAGGAACCTAGCCACGTACTCCACAATGTCTTTCTTCATCCGCCTCCACCAGTAATGCTGCTTGAAATCATGATACATCTTCGTCGCACCCGGATGAACAGAATACCGAGAACTGTGGGCCTCCTCTAGAATCCTCTTCCTCAGGCCATCAATATTAGGAAAACATAAATGGCTTTGGAGCCTCAAAACACCATCCTCGCCCAAAGTAACTTCCTTGGACCTCCCCTGGAACACTGTCTGCCAAAGCTCTGCTAAGCATGGATCATCAAACTGCCGGGCCTTAATCTCTCCCAATAACGAAGACTGAGCAACCGCATGGGCTAGAACTCGACGAGGCTCCGAAAGATCTAATCTCACTAGGCGATTAGCCAAAGACTGAATGTCTAAGGCTAGAGGTCTCTCATCTTCTGCAATGTAGGCCAAGCTACCCATACTCTTTGCCCTCCTGCTCAGGGCATCCGCTACCACATTTGCCTTGGCCAGATGATAAAGAATAGTAATATCATAATCCTTCAACAACTCAAGCCACCTGCGCTGCCTCAAGTTATGAAAACTACGATGGTCGGTGTAAACCTCACAAGACACACCATACAAGTAGTGCCTCCAAATCTTCAGAGCATGAACAATCGCCGCCAACTCCAAGTCGTGCACAGGATAATTTTTCTCATGAACCTTCAGCTGACGCGAAGCATAAGCAATAACTCTCCTGTCCTGCATCAACACACATACCAACCCAACACGTGAAGCATCGCAATACACAGTATACATCCCAGAACCGGAAGGCAACGTCAGAACTGGTGCTGAGGTCAATGCTGTCTTGAGCTTCTGAAAGCTCGCCTCACACTCGTCAGAACATCGGAACATGGCATTCTTCTGAGTCAATCTGGTCAGTGCAACCACAATAGAAGAGAACCCTTCCACGAATCGGCGATAATAGCCTGCTAGGCCCAAGAAACTCCTGATCTCCGTAGCTGAAGTAGGATGCGGCCAACTCTGAACTGCCTCAATCTTCTGAGGATCAACCTTGATACCTTCTCCGTATACCACATGCCCCAAGAACGCCACGAAATCTAACCAGAACTCACACTTGGAGAACTTAGCATATAGCTTCTGTTCCCGCAAGGTCTGGAGCACAACTCTCAAATGCTGCTCATGCTCACCCAGGCTCTGTGAGTAGATAAAAATGTCATCAATGAATACAATGACGAAGGAATCAATATACGACCTAAATAATCTATTCATCAGGTCCATGAATGCTGCTGGGGCATTAGTCAATCCAAAGGACATCACCAGGAACTCGTAATGGCCATATCTGGTATGAAATGCAGTCTTCGGAACATCTGAAGCTCGAATTTTCAGATGATGGTAACCTGATCTCAAATTAATCTTAGAAAACACACGATCACCCTGCAACTGGTCAAACAGATCATCAATGCGCAGCAGAGGATACTTGTTCTTAATGGTAACCTTATTCAACTGGCGGTAATCAATACACATCCGCATAGACCCATCCTTCTTCTTCACAAATAGAACTGGAGCACCCCACGGCGACACACTCGTCCTGATGAACCCTTTAGCCAACAACTCCTCAAGTTGCTCCTTTAACTCCTTCAACTTCTTAGGATCCATACGGTACGGGGGAATGGAAATAGGTTGAGTATCTTGAGCTAAATCAATACAGAAATCAATATCTTGATCTGGAGGCATGCCTGGAAGGTCTGAAGGAAACACATTTGCAAACTCTCGAACAACTGGCACTAAATCAATAGTCGGAGACTCGGCGATGGTATCCCGCACATAAGCAAGGTAAGCCAAACAACCTTTCTCGACCATATGCCGAGCCTTCATGAAGGAAATAACTCGGCTAGATGCACTAACTGAAGAACCACTCCACTCTAGTCTAGGCGACTCAGGCATGGCTAAAGTAACTGTCTTGGCATGGAAATCTAGCACAACATGATGAGGAGATAGCCAATACATGCCTAGAATAACCTCGAAATCAACCATGTCGAGTAGTAACAGGTCTGCTCTGGTCTCAAGCCCACAGAAAGTAATCACACAAGACCGATAGACCCGGTCTACCACCACAGAATCGCCCACAGGAGTGGACACATATATAAGAGAACCCAGGGTCTCACGAGGAACATCCAGAAAATGAGCAAATAGTGATGAAACATATGAATAGGTGGACCCTGGGTCAAATAACACTGAAGCCTCTCTACCACATACTGAGATAATACCTGTGATCACAGCGTCTGAGGCCACTGCATCTGATCTAGCCGGAATAGCGTAGAACCTGGCTCGAGCACCTGAAAGCTGAACTCCACTAGAGTGAACAGGATCTAACTGACCTCCTCCTGGATGGCCTCCCCCTCTAGGACGACCCCTGCCAACCTGTCCTCCACCTCGAGGTGGCCGGACTGCTGGTGCTGAACTCCTAGGCTGATAACTCTACTGCACTACCTTGCCCCGATACCTGGGACAATACCTCCACGTATGACCCAGCTCCCCACACTCGAAACAACCTCCTAGCACTACATCCTGCTGCCCTAAAGAGGAAGAACCCTGAATCGCCGGAGAGCGGTGTGAACCCTCTGGCAAGGCACTGAAATAGGAACTAGAGGATCTCTGATGACTGGAATAACCGCTGGGTGCACTCTGGATGGCTGTAGGACGATTGGAACGCTCTGGAATGACGCTGAACTGAGGCCTCACTGAACCACCTCGAGGGGGTAGTGGGGGTGCTGAATATGAAGGCCTGCTGGGCTGACCACCCCTGAATTGACCCCTACTCCTAGCTGAAGCATCCTTGAACTCTCTTGAGAACCTGGCCCTCTTGTCCTCTTGACCCTGCTCCCTGCTCCTCAACCGATATCCCTCGATCCGTCGAGCTATCTTGACTACAAGCTGGTAGGGGGTACCCATCTCCACCTCTCGGGACATAGAGGCCCTAATACCTGGATGCAAGCCTGCCATAAACTGTCGCACCCTCTCGACATCAGTAGGCAATATCATAAGTGCATGGCGGGATAACTCGGAAAATCTAGCCTCATAATCAGTCACGGACATCTGCCCCTGCTCTAGTCGCTCAAACTGACCCCGTAGCTCCTCCCTCTCAGAAGGTGGAATGTATCTATCTAGAAATAGCTGAGCGAACTGACCCCAGGTAACAGGAGGAGAATCTGCGGGCTTGCTGAGAATATAAGACTACCACCACCTGCGTGCTCTGCCCTCTAGCTGAAATGTGGTGAAATCCACCCCATGAGACTCCAAGATCCTCATGTTGTGCAGCCTGTCCCTGCACCTATCGATGAAATCCTGGGCATCCTCACCCCGCTCACCCCCAAAGATTGGAGTGCGAAGTCAGGTCCATCTATCCAACATCTTCTGCTGGTCACCCTCTGCAACTGGCCTAGGCTTTGGTGCTGCTACTAAAGGCTGAACCCCACCCACGGGCGGTGTATCCGGGGTATGACGTGCTGCTGCTGCCTGTCTTGTGGACTGAGCGGTAGGGGTCTGGACTCCCCCTCCGCCTGAGAAGTATAAGGGTCAGCTGGAAATAAACCAGCCTGGGACATAGTGTCCATGAATCTCATCATACGGCCCATGACCTCCTGGAAGCCTGGCGCCGTCATAAAGTCTGCTGGAGCAGGAACCGCTGGAGGTACCTCGTCCTGCTCCTCCAGAATAGGGTCCTCTGGTGGTGCGACTGGTATGACTCTGGGACACCCTCGTCCCCTACCTCGGGCAGATGCCCTACCCCTGCCTCTACCACGACCTCGAGTGGCGGGGATAGCGGCCTCTCCCAGATCAGGATCGTCAGATGCACGCGTCCTCACCATCTGTGAGAGAATAGAAAAACAAGTTTGAGTACATCATTGATTGCACGATAGGATATGAATGAAGAGAAGTTTCTTTACACCCATAGCCTCCTGAAGATAAGTACAGACGTCTCCGTACTAATCCACAAGACTCTACTGGGTCTGCCCGTGACTCGTGAGACTTACGTGAACCTAAAGCTCTGATACCACGTTGTCATGACCCAAATCCTAACTCAAGTCGTGATGGCGCCCAACTGCGGGGTTAGGCAAGCCAACACAAAATCACTAAGTGTTACCCTTTCAGATTGATTAAGTATTCCAATGTTTACCAGTTTTAAATAGTTTTAAGAATGATATCCAAAACTGATAACCCGGTGACAAGAAATAAAGCGGTAACGATGCGTGGGCCAAAAGATACGCATATATATGAATATACAGCCCAAAACCCAAAATAAACACTACGTGTGTGAGTTAGGAACTAGTGTCACGAGTGTCACGGGCATGCTAAAAGAATAACCAAGAGATAATATATACAATCCCACTGTCTGAATGAATAGACGGGAAAACACAAAAGGAAAACCCCATGGTACTACTGGAAACCGCCAGAAAAAGCAGCTCACCGTGAAGTCAAGTCCACTAGCTCAGGATCTATCTCCGGTATAATAACCAGAAGCACCGACCTCAGTACCTGTACAGTTAAGTACAGAAGTGCAGCATGAGTACATATTAAATAAATATGTACCCAGTGAGTATCCCGTCTAATCTCGAAGAATTAGTGACGAGAGGTCGACTCAATACTCACTAAGGTCCAACGGTAATAACATATGATAGAATATCATGAAATACAGTAGACATGTAAGGAAATAGGCAACAAGTACATATCAAGAGTAGAAATCCAAACAACTACTGAATTAAGCAATAACGTGCTTTCAAGGGTAGGACCACCGGAATGAACCAAAAATAACCAAGTATTAGATCCGCCGTTGCGTACGACCCACTCTCATAAAGTACCTTCCAAACCCGTTGTGGCATACGACCCGATCCCATATAGGTATAATCACTCTCAAATCCGTCGTGGCGTACGACCTGATTCCAATAAAGGTATAATCACTCTTAAATCCATCGTAGCGTACGGCCCGATCCCAATATAGGTATAATCACTCTTAAATCTACCGTGGCGTACGACCCGATCCCAATATAGGTACAAAACACTCGCAAGTCCGCTGTGGCGTACAACCCGATCCCATAGATACACAAATACAATTACTTTGAGTCAAGTATCACGAAATCTTTTCGATGAAATATTTCTATGCACAACAGGAGTACAGAACATATATATATCAGGACAAGGAAGAACAATGAACATGTTGTGGCCTAACTACCCGGACATAACAATAATAGCCGCTGCGTAAGGACTCTCGTCACTTGGTGCGTACGTAGCCCCCAAACAAGTACACATAGCATTTAGATCACCTAGGGGGACAATTCCCTCTTACAAGGTTAGAAAGGAGACTCACCTCGTGTCGAAACTACCCCTCGGATCAAGGATGCGCCCGAAATTCCGAACTCTACCCTCGAGGACTCGCAACTAGCCAAATATAGTACAATTACATCAATTCAAGCTTGAAGGAGGAAAATTATCCTATTTTATTCAAAATTTCACATTCTTGAAGAAATCCCAAATTTCAACCCCGGGCCCGCACGCTCGAATTCCGAAAATTCTCGAAGGAATCACTCACTCGTAGTCTAAGGATCAAAATTATGTAATTTCTACTTGATTTAATGGTTTTAAATGGACAATTCACAAATTCCTCAAAAGCCCTAAATTTACTACCCAATTTCATGATTTATTGATAATTTAGTAGAGAATTCATCAAGAAATTGATGTTTGAACTAAGTGTTAATAAGAAATTTACTTACCTCAAGCTCTAGGTGGAAGGGCCTTCTTGGAAGCTCTCAATTATCTCAAGGAAGAAGATGATAATGGGAAATGAGACTTAAATCCCGTATATAAATTAACTCCCCAGATTTCCCTTCATCGTGATCGCGAACAGGGGCCCGCGATCGTGAAGGTCAAATGGCCCAGGCCCTGAGGCCCTTCTATGCGAACATGGAAAGGGGCCCACGATCGCGAAGGCCAATTGGCTAGACCTCTGCGAATGCGGATGGGGTCCTGCGATCGCGAAGAGAAAACATGCATGGTCCCGTCCCACGTCTACGCGAACGCGGAGGCGAGGCTGCGATTGCGAAGGCCAGGGAAGCAGACCACTGCGAACGCTGAGACAGGGATGCGATCACGAAGGTCAGGGACCTAACCTTCCGCGATCGCGGAGAGATTCCTGCGAACGCGAAGATCATTCAGCAGCCCATCCCAATTCCTTCTCCGCGAACGCGGCCCACCTCCCGCGATTGTATTACATTATGTGTTCATATACTTGCTGTTTAATGTTTCGCATGCCTATTGCTTTAGCCTTATCTCATTCTATATTATGTTACTGGACCTTAGTGAGTATCTAGCCGACCTCTCGTCACTACTTCTTCGAGTTTAGACGGGATACTCACTGGGTACATATTTATATATATGTACTCATGCTGCACTTTCTTTCCTTTCTGTACTTGACTGTACAGGTCCGGAGGCTGGTCCATCTGATTTTCAGGTCGGTGCTAGATATCGGTAGCGTGGTCATACATCACGGTGATCTGCTTTCCTGGCGACTTCCTAGCAGCACCCTGGAGTTTCTTTTGTTATACCCTCTGTCTAGATCATTCAGGCTGAGACCCTGTATATGTTGTAGTCATTGTATATTCAGTAGTTGCCTGTGACACTAGTTCCTGGCGCGGTATATATTTTTGGGATTTTGGGATGTATATCTATGTGTATGTGTTATTTCGGCCTTGTATCTACTATGATTTTACCTTCACTCAAGGATAGTATCATGTTGGTTGTTATAAACTGGTAATCATTGACTGGTTTGATCGAATGGGAAGGCCATCACTTAGTAAAAGTTATATCGGCTTGCCTAACCCCGCTGTTGGGCTCCATCGCGACCTGAATTAGGATTTGGGTCGTGACAACGTGGTATCAGAGCTCTAGGTTCACGTAGTCTCACGAGTCACAGGAAAACCCAGTAGAGTCTTGCGGATTGGTACAGAGACGTCTGTACTTATCTTCAGGAGGCTATAGGGTGTTAAGAAACTCCTTTTGTTCATATCCTATCCTGCAGTCGTTGATGTACTTAAACCTGTTCTTCTATTCTCTCACAGATGGTGAGGACGCGTGCTTCACATGTTCCTGATCCTGGGGAGGCTGCTACCCCCGCCGCTCGGGGCCGTGGTAAGGGCAGGGGTAGGGCTCCTGTTCGTAGTAGGGGGCGAGGGCGTACCAGAGCTGTACCGGTTGCACCGATTAGGGATCCTTATGTTGAGGAGCAGGATGAGCTGCCTCCAGTAGCTCCACCACCAGCTAATTTTATGACGGCGTCGGGCTTCCAGCAGGTCATGGGTCGTATGATGAGGTTCATGGATACTATGTCACAAGCGGGTGTACTTCCATCAGATCCTGCTGCTTCACAGACAGGAGGGGGAGTTCAGACCCCTACCGCTCAGGCTACAAGACCAGCAGCAGCAGTACATCGTACTCTAGATATTCCAGCAGTGATCGCGGTTCAGCCTGGGGTGGCAGCACCGGAGCCCAGGCCAGTTGCAGAGATAGACCAGCAGAAGCTGCTGGGTAGATGGACCCAGCTTCTTCCTCCGACCTTCGGGGGTGAGCGGGGAGAGGATGCACATGATTTCATCGAGAGGTGCAGGGACAGACTGCACAACATGAGGATATTAGAGTCATATGGGGTATATTTCACGACCTTCCAGCTTGAGGGCAGAGCTCGCCGCTGGTGGCAGTCTTATGTACTTAGTAGACCAGCATGGTCTCCACCGGTTACTTGGGAGCAGTTTACTCAGTTATTCTTGGACCGATACATTCCATCGTCTGAGATGGAGGAGCTGCGGGGTCAGTTTGAGAGGTTAGAGCAGGGGCAGATGTCTGTGTCAGATTACGAGGCCAGGTTCTCAGAGTTGTCTCGCCATGCTCTCATGATATTGCCTATAGATGCTAAGAGGGTTCGACGGTTTGTGGCAGGCTTACATCCGGGTATCAAGACTTCCATGGCCAGAAAGATGGAGATGGGTACCCCATATCAGCTTGTGGTCGAGATAGCTCGACGTATCGAGGGTTACCGTGCGAGGTGCAGGGAGAAGGGTCAGCCAGGTCAGCAGGGTCAGCATGACAAGAGGGCCAGGTTTGTAGGCGACTTCAGAGGGGCTCCGGCTAGGGCCAGGGGTCAGTACGGAGGTGACCAGTTCAACAGGCCTTCCTATTCAGCACCTCCAGTACCTCCTAAGGTTGTTCCAGTCAGGCCCCAGTTTAGCGCCATGCCAGAGCGCTCCTACCGTCCTCCAACCATTCACAGTCCATCAAGTGGTTACTCCAGCCGTCAGAGATCCTCCGATTCCTATTTCAGTGCTGTGACAGATGATTCTCATCGCACTCTATCCATTCGGGACTCTTACTCTTTAGGCTAGCAGGATATGTCACATCTGAGATATTACGAGTGTGGGGACTTAGGCCACATGAAGAGGGATTGCCCCCGCTTTAGGGGCAAGGCCGTTCAGCAGAGTCACCAGCCTATGGGTCCCGCACCAGCAGTTCGACCACCTAGGGGTGGAGGTCAGATTGACAGGGGTCGTCCTAGAGGGGGAGGCCAGTCGGGAGGGGGTCATTTAGATCCCGCTCTTCCTAGGGGAGCTCAGTCATCAGGTGCTACATCCAGGTTCTATGCTATTCCGGCCAGGGCGCACGCAATGGCCTCAGACGCTGTGATTACAGGTATGATTTCAGCTGTGGTAGAGAGGCTTCAGTGCTATTTGATCCAGGGTCTACATATTCATATGTTTCAGAATTATTTGCCCATTATCTGGATGTTAGTTGCGAGTCTTTGGGTTCTCCTTTGTATGTATCCACTCCTGTGGGCGACTCTGTAGTGGTAGACCGGGTCTACCGGTATTGTGTGATTACCTTTTGTGGGCTTGAGACCAGAGCCGACCTGTTATTGCTTGATATGGTTGATTTCGAGGTTATTTTGGGCATGGATTGGTTATCTCCTTATCATGCTGTATTGGATTGCCATGCCAAGACAGTTACATTAGCCATGCCTGAATTGCCGAGGTTAGAATGGAGGGGTTCTTCAGTCAGTGCCTTCAGCCGGGTTATTTCCTTCATTAAAGCTCGGCATATGGTCGAGAAAGGGTGTATGTCTTACCTTGATAATGTGTGGGACACCACCGCCGAGTCTCCTACCATTGATTCAGTACCGGTTGTTCGGGAGTTTCCACATGTGTTTCCTTCAGACCTTCCAGGCATACCTCCAGATCGAGATATTGACTTCTGTATTGATTTGCCTCCAGATATTCAGCCTATTTCTATCCCTCCTTATCGTATGGCTCCTAAGGAGCTAAAAGAGTTGAAGGAGCAGCTTCAAGAGTTGCTGGACAAGGGATTTATCAGGCCAAGTGTGTCGTCGTGGGGTGCTCCAGTCTTATTTGTGAAGAAGAAGGATGGGTCTATGCGGATGTGTATTGACTATCGCCGTTTTACTTGTCACTTTTAGCATATCAAGATAAGATAATTTAATTTTTTCTGTTATACCCACATTATTGATTACTCATTTCAAATCATTTTCTCAAATTCATTAAAAATATACATCAATTAATATGAGTATCATGATAAATTATGCATTTCATTTATTATTTCTTAAAGGTTGTATAAAGTCCATGATGGACAAATAAAAATGAATGGAGGGAATATATCTTTACATCTCAATATAATACTAATAAGTGTTTGTTTTTTATTATTGAGTTTATCATAAGAAAAAACTAATAATTTATGTGCTTCAACGTAACTTAGATAATATCAAGTAAAATTTAAATCTTACGTAACATTACATAGATACTTTTAGAACATTATAAAAGTTCTCAAAGTTTACCAAAATTACAAAAATACCAACGACATCCAATGTAATAAAGAGATAACTCAGGAATATAAATATCTTCCAAAACAGTGTGAATTGAAATGTTACACGATAGATATGGGCAGAAGTAACTACGCAATAAAAAACTAATATGCATGCTCAGAAATTTGCTTAGTTGGACCAATCAAAATGCTGAACAATACTTAAAGGATCAAGACTCACAAAAATTAGATGGAAATGACAGTAAGAGGCCTTGGGCTTTATATTGCGTTTCTTTTAGGGTAAAAGACAGGAGTACCTATAAAAATTAAAATATTTACCCTTCTCTACTCATAAAAGAATTCTACCCATTAAATAATTACAATTTCTTACCCATTTAATAAACAAACGCATATCTCAAAATAATTGCCTCAAACCCTACCCATAACAACGCAAAAGCTGCTCATTCCCTACCCATAACAACGCAAAAACCGCTCAAAATTTAAGAAAATTAACGCACAAATATTGAAATTTCCACCGGCATCTGTTGACGATTTGAAGATCGGAGATCGCCACTCTAATTTGAAGATCGGAAGTGTGAAAAAACAGAGCGAAGATGCCGATTCTCTTCAAAATTCAAGTTTTTCTCCTTAAATTTTTCCGATTTTGATTTCGCAGAAGTTTAGCGCTCAAACTTCTTAATTTTTAGTTGAAAATTTTGTTCTCAGTTTGGAGATCTGAAAAACTTGAGGATTGAATCATAACAATTGATTTGATTTCGAAAAAAATTCTGTTGAACTTCAGTATTTGACATCAAACACTGTTGAAATTTGGATTGTCGAGATTCAATTTCGGACATATAACTTCGGAATCATGAAAAACATACCAATTCTGCTGCAGCATAGTGGAGAATGGGATGATAACCATAATTTCATGAATTTTCATGTTGATGCAATTTTAATGAAGACCTGTTGGAAATTTGAACAATTTCTCAGAGAAATTGCAAAGCAACTACAAAAGGACAGCAACACAATAGTTATTCAGTATGCTATTGCTCAAGGTTATCCACCAATTACAATATGCAGTGATATGAGTGTTAGTGTTTACATGGAATTGAAAAATCAAGGGCAGGGATGACAACACTCCCACTGTGTGTGTCGTTTATTAAAAATACTATAGCTGCAAGCACCTCGAGTTTCGATGTTGCTACAATTTCATCAGAAATTGTACAATTTGAAAGCAATGATGTGATTAGTTTTTTTGATGTGCAAGAAGGAGATGACACCAGTATAGAAATTGATGATGCAAACATCATAACTGATCAATTTCATAAAAAAGTTGAAAAAGGACAAATTTACAAAGACAAGAAACTGCTGGCTCTCATTATGAAACAGTATGTCGTTAGAGAAAAATGTCAATATCGAGTTAATAAATCATGCCCAAAAAGGTTCATCTGCATTTTTTCAAGTAAAAATCTATGTGATACATATATAGTATATAAGTATGCTAAATCAGTATACTATGCGAGTATAGAATTTTACTGGATTAGTGTGTGTGTTTTTTATCAATAAGACACGATACCTATATAATATATATGTATAATAAATCAATATACTATATGAGTATAGAATTTTACTGATTTGTGTGTGTGTGTTTTATCAGTAAGACATGATACCTATATAGTATATAAGTATGCTAAATNTAAAAGATGATACTGATATAGTATATATGTATGCTAAATCAGTATATTATATGGGTATAGAATTGTTCTGGTTTGTCTGTGTTTGTTTTTGTCAGTAAAAGATGATACTAATATAGTATATATGTATGCTAAATCAGTATACTATATGGGTGTAGAATTGTCCTGATTTGTCTATATTTTTTATCAGCAAAATATGATACTAATATAATATATAG
>ML291103.1:4616-85270 GCA_005239495.1 Nicotiana undulata | reverse complement strand
CCTTATCGGAACCACGAACGGATCTACGAGCTACGACCTTGGCGACGACCTCGGACTTGACTGGGTGGGTTTGAGCTCATTTTTTGAGCTGAAAAGAGCTGTGTTTGGGGTTGGATTTGAGCTGATTTTTTCTTTGTCTTGGAGCTTTTTTCATTTGGTTTTAAGGTGTTTCTGGAGCTGTTTTTGCAGTTGCGTTTTGGTGCATAAAAAATGTTATTTTGGGGTATGAGTTGTTGCGTTTTAGAGGTGATTTAATGATGTCTTTGGGTGGTTTAAGGGCTGTTTTGGGGGTGGTGTTAATGGTGGTTTGCTAGCGGCAGTGAGGGGGTAGGGGTGGGGCTGCCATGTTTTTTTTTCTGTTAGAGGTTGAAGCAGAAGGTGGTTGAAGGAGCAGAGATGTTGCCATTTTTTCTAGGGGGAAGGGGTTTTCCCCAAAAAATCCTCCTCTTTTCCAAAAATAGCAAGGACTTTATAAGGTTAGGGTGTTTAGGGTTTTTTTTATGTGAAGAGTGAGTATCGGGCTTGTGATTTTGGGCCCTGAAATTGGGCCAATTTGAACATGAGACAAATTTTATCTTTCAAAAATAGTCATTTTACTACTAATTAAATTTTTTTTAAATCAAAACGACCATTAAACTTTTAGCTAATTAAATAAACTAATTGATTAAGATGTTGTATATTTTTTGTGACTTTTATTAATCTATCAATTAAAGGGTAATTAATTTCTAAAAATGCGAATTAAACCTAAGATTACATGAAATGAAAAATGTGACAATTTTTATGATTTTTCTATGATTTTAAAATATTAAACATGCATGAAATGCAACTAAATAAAGAAAAATTCCTAAAATTTATTAAAAGTTATTTTTTTGATTATTTAGGAGTAATTTCCATGCGGGGCAAAAATTGGGTGTTCACAGTATGTATACAGTTAAACCTCTTTATAACAGGTTCGTGTATAGCGAAGTATTGTTATACCGAACATATATTTTTCTTTCTTTACTTTCTGCTCCTTTTCTTAGTTTCTTGTATTTCCTCATCTTTTGATTTTCTTTCTTAGTACAACCATTTTATTATTTATTCAATAATATATGTGCTTCTTTTTCTTTGCATGGATCTTCAATATTTTATTTGAATGTAACTTTAATATTTTCTTTTTTTACTCATATAATTTTATTGTTTTCATAATTTCAAAAATCTTTTATAATGATGGGATCAATAGACATATCACGAGTGTATTTGATAATTTAAAATTTATTTGAATTTTGTTCATATAATTATTCAATAGAGCTAGAGGATTAGATCGAATTGGAAAAAATTTATTCGGTTTGATGGTTATATATTTATTTATGTACCAAAACTCTTGTAAATCGAATCGAATTAATTCAAAATAGTTCAAACCAAATAGAAGTGAACCGAATTAGTTCAAAATGGGTCAAACCAATAAAATGTACTCCATCCTAATCATTCTCTCACTAATGGTAGATTTGCATTAAAAAGTGACATCCGTAGCCATCAAATCCTAAATCCGCATGTGGGTACCATTGATATGTATTTGCTAGACTTTTATCAGTTTTCTCTATAAGTATATAACATTTGTTGTAGAACTAGCAGACATAAACTCAAATTGTAATTCAAAACTTCAACGTTACAGATAAATTTAGGGAGGGAACCTTTTAAAAAAAATCAACTTTGGGTTTGGGCAAGAAAGGAGTTGTGCCGTGCAGGCTAGGCGACCGTTTCGACCAAGGTGCCGCCGACCATGCATAATTCCGATTTAAACTTTCTTTTTCAATGAAGAATCTTATCGTTACTCGTTAGTGAGTATAATTTGTAGATTGCTTTGGGCTGTAATTTGCTAAAGTGCATAGGAGTGAGCTGTGAGAGCATGTGACCACCCACATGATTTCCGAGTATTCTATCTTCACAACACAGATTTGATTCTGTTCTGTTCAGTTGCTTTGTGAGTTGTGATCCTTTTGACCAGTCTTATACTTTTAAAAAGAGTAGCTCGTTGGGAAAGGGTCGCACGTCAAGGAGTGTAATATAGACAACATATTTTAATTCAAAGATTCGTAATTTTATTCACATCTCAAATTTGTGACTCATAAAGTCACACATAGATAATTTCACTGTTGCTTCAAGGCTCCTTTTCAAGAACTCCTGCAGGGGCGAATCCACCTTGCGACATACAAGTTCACGTGAACTCGGTAGCTTTTGTTCAAACAGTGTTAAATGTGTTCGAAAAATTTACTAAATATCTTTAAACATTTGAATATGAACCCAATTACTATTAAAAATTTACTCGAAATAGTTACAGTAACTCATAAACATTAAATTTTGGATCCGCCAATGAACTCTTGTACCTTTGTTAGACCAAATAGAAAGTAGTAGATGATATATTGAATGTTGGAGAAAGGAAGACTTGTTAAATACACTTTCCAGAAACATTATAACAAATGCACATCTTGGGACCAGTTAAGAACTAAAATAGGTTTTCTGTGACATATACCACAGCACGTACTATTATTTAAAAACTAATTGAAAATAACTTTTCAATTAATATAGTTTTCCAAAACTAGAGCCAAATGCAAATGGCAACTTAGTTTAGCAAGTCTATGTCGATTTTCAGAAAGTAAAACCGACCCCTGATATCAGTTGTCCTTGTATCATTTATTTTTGTGCTTAATATTTTAGTTAGGCTTACTTGCTTATACTGACTGAACTTTCTCAATATAGTAAGTAAAATAGTTGTCCGACCTTATATACGTTATCCCCGTCAAGTCCTTAATACCTTCCAAGCAACTCTTCAAACAACTCAACCGAATCTACCATACCATAAGGAGATTCAAAATTAGTGATGAGTAAAGGCTAAGTCAGTAACTTAAGATAGTAGCTCGTTTATGTAAATTGATCTCCTCTACAATATCACATACCAACAATAACAACCAGAGAAAGCCAGCAACACGCAAATATCAATAACAATACACCATATAATAACAACAAGTTCATATCCAACAGACCAACACCATAGAAGTGATTTAAGCTTATCTTCACTTTCAATCTTAAGTTTCATTATTTCTTTTATCAATTAACTTGAAAAACATATAGACATGCATAACAATAAAAACCATATCATAATCAAGTTATTTTCCTCAATTTTCAGCTATATATATATATATATATATATATATATATATATATATATATACATACATATATATATATATATATATATACCATGCCTCGGAGCTTACGTCTCACTGAGACATATGTAAAACGCCTTGTCTTACGCTCATACTTTTTAAAACGCTAATATATATATATATATATAAAACAACATATCCTCCCTTTTCAAGTCCTATCTCGTAATCTTTCACTCCAACACCACAGTCAATATGTAATTAACCATTGTCCATTTAGTCGTATAAGTCAAATTGACAATGATAGTGCTTTCATATGTTTTTTGCATAGTTATAGTCTTATAGAGCAGGAATGAAGGAGCACTTTTTAACTAAAATCTAATAACAATTTTTCACAATTGAAATCCACTTAAAATATTATTTAAAGCTTTCGTACAATGATTAGAATTCCTGGAGTTTACATACTCCAGTAGCTCGGATTTGAAGCGTAATTATTACAGTTTGCTTATGCTTCAAGATTTCTCTTACAATATTATTGTAAATATAAAAAATGCGGCTAATTCCACATCTATAGAAAATAGTGCGTACGCAACCTTAAATCTTGTGGAGATAGAGAGATTATTTTAAAAAAAACCTCGATTCACAAAAGCATAAGCACAACAATAATGAAAAGAAAATCGACAAGAAATAACAGTAAGAATCTAAGGAAAAGAAGCATCAATAACAATAAGGTAATAAGACAACCGAAATAAAAGAAACAACAAGTAGTACTAAAAATCCAATACTAATTAAATACGAGAGTACATACTAATAGTATTGATAAGAACAAGGAAAACAATAGGCTGGTTAACTCTCTACTTGTCACGACCCAAAATCCAAAAATGGTCGTGATGACGCCTATCGTGTTACTAGGCAAGCCTACTTCCCGAATATTACTAATGATTGATTTTAAGAATTTAATAAAACAATATCAACATTTAAATTTCTCATAAACTAAATCAACTCTAAATATAATTCATATAAAGATACGGAAGCTAGCCCCAAACATCGGGGTGTCATTAAGTCATGAGCGTCTAAAACTATAAACTAAGATATATAAACTGTTTAACTGTCCAAAAGAAGAAATGACAAAAGGAGTAACAAGGTCCTGCGGACGCTAGCAGCTACCTTGCAGTCTCCGCAATTAGCCGGACTGACCTTAACGATCGCCGCACTCTAACTCACCTGGATTTGCACATAAAGTGCAGGGTGTAGTATGAGTACAACAAACTCAGTAGTAACAGAAATAACTAAGGAACTGAGCAGTAGTGACGAGCTAAGTGAAATAGTCCAATTATTTATCTTTAGAATTTAAAAATAACAGGAATAAACGGGGAAATTTCCATAACTCAGTAAATGACACAAAGAAACTTAATAGATAAATGCAGTAACAACAAAAGCAAATGCAACCTCACAGCAATGTCACTCCATCACTCATTACTTGCACTCAACACTCAACACTCAACACTCAATACACTCAACACTCTGCGCTTATTGGGGATGTGTACAGACTCCGGAGGGGCTCCCAAAGCCCAAGCACTAAGCCAGACATCTCACGTGCCATAATATCAATACCTGGATTCGCACGGTCAGCCCACGTGCTACGTGCATAGCTCACGCACTATGGTATTAGTATCCTCACAACCAGGCCCTCGGCCTCACTCAATCATGTACCTTACTAGCCTCACCACCATCAACAAATAAGGGAACACAGACACATCAAGTATCACAACATATTAGCAAATAACAGAGACTAAGTTAAACGTGTACAATAATTTCTATGACTGAATACAAATAATGTGAGCATGAATAAAGCCTAAGCATGATCTCTAACATGAAGGCAGACAAGTTCGACAACAAGTAATTACTACGTAAACACAGATGATAGCCATGGAGCCTCACGGGATGGACCAAGTCTCCATCCCTCGAGGTATACACCCACACACCTGTCACCTAGCGCAGATATCACCTCCAAACAATCACATGATATCAAATTCTCCGAATTTATACCCTCAAGGCCAGAGTTAAAACTATTACTTACCTTAACAGCGTAAAATTCTACTTCGAGATGCCTTCTTCTCGGGACTCGGTTCCCATAAGCTCATAATCTAACCAAAACCAGAATACTACTATCAGCAAAGGCTAAGGAATCGAATTCCGCAATAAAAACTACATAAATAGGACAAAAATCCGAAATTGGCCAAAACCCAGCCCCCTGGCCAATGTCTCGAAATCAGTCAAAAATGGCAGAATCAAAACCCTCGTCCTCTCCAGAGTCTAACCATATAAAATTTATCAAGATAGGACTCTGTTTGGTCCCTCAAATCCCTAACTAAAATTCTCCAAAACTCAAGCCCTAACTCCCTCAATTTCACTTTGAAATCATCAATCAAATCCCAAAATAATTGGACTATTTTACTTAGCTCATCACTACTGCTTAGTTCCTTAGTTATTTATGTTACTACTGAGTCGATTGTACTCATACTACACCCTGCACTTTATGTGCAGATCCATGCGAGTTAGAGCGCGGCGATCATTGAGTTCAGGCCGGCTAATTGCGGAGACTGCAAGGTAGCTGCTAGCGTCCGCATGACCTTGTTATTCCTTTTGTCATTTCTTTTTTGGACAGTTTATATATCTTAGTTTATAGTTTTAGACGCTCATGACTTAGTGACATCCTGATGTTTGGGGCTAGCTTCCGTATCTTTTTATGTATTATATTTAGAGTTGATTTAGTTTATGAGGAATTTAAATGTTGATATTATTTTATTAAATTCTTAAAATCAATCAATAGCAATATTCGGGAAGTAGGCTTGCCTAGTAACACGATAGGTGCCATCACGGCTATGTTTGAATTTTGGATCGTGACAAGTTGGTATCAGAGCTCATTTGTTCAATATTATATCGTTTATGCTTGAAGAAACAACGTCGAAACATAGGAAAAATGAGCACAACACAACCCAAACCTATTCGAAACTCACCCGAGGCCCTTGGGACCTCAACCAATAATTCCAACAAGTCATATATAACTACCCGAACTTAGTCGAACCTTCGGAACACCCAAAACAACATCAAAACACCAAATCAACCTCGAATTCAAGCCTAAGAACTTCTAAACTTTCAAAATTCGCCAACGACGCCGAAACCTATCAAACCACGTCCGAATGACCTCGAATTTTGCACACACGTCACAAATGACACTACGAACCCAGTCCAACTACCAAAATTCTATTCCAACTTGGATACCTTATTTTCCATTGCCGTCCAAAATCGTCAAATTTCTAACTATTTGCCAATTCAAGCCTAATTCTGCCACGGACCTCCAAATTACATTCCGGACACACCCTTAAGTCTAAAATCACCCAACGAAGCTAACCGAATCACAAAAATCGAAATCCGAATTCGTTTACTCAAAATTCATAAACTTGGTCAAACCTTTCAAAATTAGAGCTTCTAGTTGAGACCATTTTCCCAAATCAATCCCGGATAACCTGAAATACCAAAACCGACGATTCGCATAGGTTAAAACACATCATACGGAGCTACTCATACCCTTAAACAACTGAGCGAAGTGAAATTGGTCAAAACGACTGGTCGGGTCGTTACACTACTATAATCCTCTACCTCCACACACCTTCATATATGGGGTCATGTCTTCAGTAAGTTGGAGCATCGTCATGGCTTGCCTAATTACCTACCCTCAATATTTCTTCGACCTACCTCTACTTCTCCTTAGGCCCTACAAGGCCAACCTCTTACATCTCCTTACCGGGGCATATGTGCCTCTCCGTCTCACGTGTCTAAACCATCTAAGTCTCTCTTTTTGCATCTTGTCTTCCACAAAGGGCACACTCTCTTGTCCCCGAATAACTTCACTCATAATTCTATCTATCCTTGTATGTCACATATCCATCTCAAACATCCTTATTTTTGTTACATTCAATCTTGTGGATATGGAAGTTCTTGACTGGCCAATACATATTCACATACACCACAATTCGTCTAACCACTGCTTTGTAGAACTCATTTTTAAGTTTATGTGGCACTTTTTTATTATACAAAACACCGGAAGCGAGCCTTGATTTCATCTATCCCGCCCCAATATAATGTGTGACATACTCGTCAATCTTTCTATCCCTTAATAACTGACCTAATATACTTGAAACTTGGTCTCCTAGTAATGGCTCGTGAATTCAGCTTGTGAGATCGGAGAGTGTACAATAAAATTTTTAGTTGAGATATCTTAATGAAAATTTATGATAACTTTAGAGACCGCCAAAAGTTAATTTTCTTGCAAAAGCGTCCCAACTAAGGACCCGTTTGGCCATGAGTTTTGCCAAAATAAATTTGGAATTCATTTGGCAAACATGTTTGACCATAAATTTTGCCCACATTTTGGCAAAATCCCAAATCCCAAACTTCAAATCCCAAAATCACCCCAATTGTTGATTTTGGGCCAAAATCTCAAAACTTGGGAATTTTATACATGTTTTTCCAAAATAAAGTTGGGACATATGTTTTGAAAACGTATGTCTAAACACATTTTCATCTATAAACCAAACTTATCCCAAATCAGATTTTTCAAAATAAATTTGAAAAACCATTGCCAAACGCTAGCTAAAGTTTTTAAAAAAATTGAAAACTTGAATTTACAAAAATAATTTTTTTCAAAACTCAAACAAAGGTGATTTCGTGAACAAAAACTCAAACAAAGGTGACCCATTGATAAAGTAGTGAACAAAAAATCAACGTCACACTAATTAATTAACCTTGTCGTTTACTAAATTCCTGGTCCAGCTGTTCCCCACAAATTTTCAAATTTCAAATTCCTTCCTAAAAAATTGAATGAATAAAGAATTGATCTCCACCCTTATTAAAAATAGAAAATACATCTGAACCGTAAATTCACTATCCGTTACAGCTCATCCGTCCCTTTCTTTTCAAACCCTAAAAGCCTTTCAAAAAATCTACAACCTCACTATATAAACAAGCTCTTTCCCTTGTCCCTACATTTATCTCTCTCTCTTTAATCTTCGACTCTTCTCTGCCGCCTCTCATTTCTAAGATCTACACATTTTTCTTCAAATTTCTGCATCTTTTTTCAGATCTCAGTTTCAAAAATGCGTGAAATCCTTCACATTCAAGGTGGACAATGCGGCAACCAAATCGGTGCCAAGTTCTGGGAAGTTGTTTGTGCCGAACACGGCATTGATTCCACCGGCCGTTACAACGGTGATTCAGATCTACAGCTTGAGAGAATCAATGTTTATTACAATGAGGCAACCTGTGGAAGGTTTGTTCCTAGGGCTGTTCTTATGGATCTGGAACCTGGTACCATGGACAGTATCAGATCCGGTCCTTTTGGTCAGATCTTTAGGCCTGATAACTTTGTTTTTGGCCAGTCTGGTGCTGGTAACAATTGGGCTAAAGGACATTACACTGAAGGCGCTGAATTGATTGATGCTGTCCTTGATGTCGTTCGTAAGGAAGCTGAAAACTGTGACTGCCTTCAAGGTTTGTCCTTCGACCGCTCTCTTTGGCATTTTGTCAAACATTTATTTGCTTGTGTTTTTTTTTTGTTATAGATCCGTGCATTTCTGAGGCTTTTGTTGATATTTCCGCCGTTAGTTTTCAGGATTTTCTCTTAGGCATTTTTTCAAACATGTTGTTTGAATGTGTTTTTTTATATATAGATCCGTGCATTTTAAGGCATTTTGTTGATGATTTTGGTGTTTTGATTTTTAGGATTTCAAGTGTGCCATTCGTTGGGTGGAGGAACGGGATCTGGAATGGGAACTCTTCTGATATCAAAGATCAGAGAAGAATATCCCGATAGAATGATGCTTACATTCTCAGTTTTCCCATCTCCTAAGGTCTCTGACACTGTTGTTGAGCCTTATAATGCTACCCTGTCGGTGCATCAGTTGGTTGAAAATGCTGACGAATGTATGGTCCTTGATAATGAAGCTTTGTATGACATCTGCTTCAGAACCCTCAAGCTTACAACCCCCAGCTGTAAGTCATTTCACCATCTTCATTGCGTTTCTCTTTACCTGATCAGTTTGATTTATTACCTGTTGTGACTTATTGTTTAACTGTTTCTTATCTTTATTTGAATTGAACAGTTGGAGATTTGAATCATTTGATATCAGCTACAATGTCTGGTGTCACATGTTGTTTGCGTTTCCCTGGGCAGTTGAACTCTGATCTTAGAAAATTAGCTGTGAATCTGATCCCTTTCCCTAGGCTCCATTTCTTCATGGTTGGTTTTGCGCCACTCACTTCACGTGGTTCTCAGCAATACAGGGCCTTGACTGTTCCTGAACTTACCCAGCAGATGTGGGATGCCAAGAACATGATGTGTGCAGCTGACCCGCGCCACGGGCGATACTTGACTGCCTCTGCTATGTTCAGGGGTAAAATGAGCACAAAAGAGGTGGATGAGCAAATGCTCAATGTGCAGAACAAGAACTCTTCCTACTTTGTTGAGTGGATTCCGAACAATGTGAAATCTACTGTTTGTGATATCCCACCAACTGGGCTTAAGATGGCGTCAACCTTTATTGGGAACTCAACATCTATCCAAGAGATGTTTAGGCGTGTGAGCGAGCAGTTCACTGCTATGTTCAGGAGAAAGGCTTTCTTGCATTGGTACACTGGTGAAGGAATGGACGAGATGGAGTTCACTGAGGCGGAAAGTAACATGAATGATTTGGTTTCGGAGTATCAGCAGTACCAGGATGCTACTGCTGATGAGGAGGGAGATTACTACGAGGAAGATGAAGAGGATCTTAATGAAGCTTAATTTGAATGTATGATGCCAAGCACCACAATTTCCAGTTGATGGTCTTTTGGCATTGACAATGGCAATGGAAAGTAGTAGGTCTTTGATAGCTATAATATGCTGTCATGTAATTTTCCTCTTAGTTTCAAAGACAATCTGCAGTATTGTAATAGTGCTTGTTTCTGTTGGTTGTGGTTAATCGTACTTATCTTGGTTTTATGATGATGAAATGACTTCGCTCTATTATTACATTGCTGGTTTTCTGCTGTCTTGTTCTGTTTCACCTTTACTTGTTTTGCTTTTGGCTGTTGGTAGCAATAGCTTGCTCTCAATGCTTGAGTTGCAGTTACAACAGGTATTTTCTTAGTTCTCTAGTTCATCTGCATTTATGCCGCGTTGGTAGTAGAAATTGGTTGGGGCAATTAATTTTAGCTGTATTTTTCATGCAAAATTATCAACATACGCGATCTCAGTCTATCACTACATATTTATTTTCATCTCCACAAAGCAAACATAATTCTACGAGAAGTCACTGAATTTTCACCCTAGTAATAGGAGAATTTTATTTGCAATTTTTATTGTTAAACTTATTCCCAAAATCTAAATCTTGGCTTAGATTTAACATTTTGTACACATGAAAAAAGTATCATATAGTTCAATCTAACATTGTCAGCATCAATTGAATTATATTAAAATTTGAAGTACGAGAAACTTAATTTTATTACCAGATGTTCTTATGATTAAAAAGAGGGTGAAAATTATTTACATCCCCTAGTTTGCTTTAATAATTAAGAGCCCGTTTGAATTAGCTGATTATAAATAGGTGATAAAGCTTGAAGTGTTGAAACTGATTTTTAAAATAAGCATTTATGTGTTTGGATAGAAGTGTTGAAACTGATAATAAGCCGTTGATGTGTTGATAAAAAAATGTTGATAAGCTATTCTGTTGTTAAAATGTCTAAAATACCCTTGAATTTTTTTCAATAAATTATAAATTAAAAAAAATCTTTGTAAAGAAAATAATTAACACGAAATATTGAATGAAGAGAAAGTCAAGAAATTTATTTTGAAAAATGTATTTTGTGAATTAGAAAATATTATTAAGGATAAATTAGTAAAAGTGTTGGTCAAAGTAAAAGTGCTTATAAGCTGAAAAGTCATAAGTTAAGGGTGACCAGCTTATGACTTATGGTTGATTTTAACATATAAGCACTTGGGGTGTTTTCAAACGCGTAGATAAGTCAAAAGATGCTTATTAAAGGTGATTTCTTAATATGCCTATTTTATGCTCTACAATTTTATCTCTGGTTTTTATTCTTCAATATAATGATATTGTTACAAATAGTATTTAAGGTGAATGTCTATATTTTAGAGAGATCTTAATGATTTTACTTGGTGACTAAGTCACTCTTTCCCTATAAATAAAGGGGTCATATTCCATCGTAAATCATCCCAAAATTCAATAAGAATTTTCTCTCTTTTTCTCTGCAAGAAAGTTCTTTACGAATTCTCTTATTTTGCTTGTCCTCGCGATTAATAGACCAAATAAAATTGGAATTGAATCCCATGAATGCTGGAAATATCAAAGGTGAATATGAGCTCATTCACCTGCCATGTATGCATCTATGAGATGGTTATATATGGGATTATTATTAACCTGCAACCTGGCGTTTGCGAGGTAACTTGCTCGATAATTTAATTTAGAGCATAATCTCCAAATTATCTATTCAAGATAGTTCATCTTGATAAGTTGGTTTACATCATTGTTGGTTTAACGAAGTGATTTATTGAGTACATCCACTTAATAGCTAAATTATTGCTTATGAGAACAAAGTTATCTATATCAGTTTGATATCTGTTATACACGAAAGTATATTACATTCTCCTCTCACAAGTGGTTCAGGTCAGGAACCAAATAATTTCATCCAGTGGCGGAGGCAGGATCCCTATGAAGGGGGTTCAAAAAACAATTTTGGTAGCTAGTGGGAATTGAACCTATGACCTTATGAAGATTTTGAACCCCCTTGACCACTAAACTACACTTCTAAGTTGTGTTAAGGGGGTTCAAAACTTAATATACAGAGGTAACTTGCCTTTATATATACAGTGTAATTTTTTGACGAAAGGGTTCGGAACCCCCTTCCGCCCCTGATTCCATCTTATTATTATTGACACCATATAATGCTCAAAGATGGGTTACCAAAGTTGAGAAAGTATGTTAGTTTTTCTAACATGAGGGGGAGACACGATAAACAACTGAGAAAAAGTTATGTGGAATTAATTATCATTTCTACATCTAGATCCTCGAATAAGATATATTAACTTGAAGTTCATAAAAAGATAATTCATTTGCAATATATTGTAAAGCAAGCCAGACGCATTTGCTGACCCAAAGAAAGTAACTATATTCTCATTGCAAATGTTCTTATTAAATCCTAGAACGGTAAAGTTTGTGGTACACTTAAAGCGCATAGACAAATCGATTCAAATAAACTTCTTGATAAAGAAGATGAGCAAATGATCAAAACGATCATACTAAAGGAGGCAAGTGATCTAGAAGATCACATGACATAACACTTCATAAAATCTCAGGAGAGATTCAGGTACCTGAATATATTAATGAAGAGATCTCTATGTTATGTCTTTATGAAAAAAATATTGGAACCAATATAAAATGTTCGTCGACGACATCTATCATAGCGCTAAGTATAGATGAGGATATTAAGTCTATCGAATACAGACACAAAAATATTGGCCAAATGGAAGAGACACAATTCGAGTAGAATTGCTTTCATATGAAATACATGTAATATTGGACATGTAGTACAAACACTTGAAAGTATAAAGTCAATGGTGTGTGCAATCACTTTCATGTATCTTATATGTCTGGCATGACATGAAAACTTGTATCTTGCTATAACTATAAGCATGCTAATATAATAGCGAGGATTTCAAGGTGCAACATATTTATTGGAGTTAAATGGATGATTTATTCATCAAATCTCTACTGATGTCAACCCTCAAGAAGCTTATGCACAAGATTAGGATGCGAAGAATCAAGGATGTGAATTGATGCTCTTATCAGGGGGAGTTAATATGTGTTGTACTCTTTTTCCATTACAAGGTTTTGTCCCACTGGGTTTTCCTTGCAAGGTTTTTAATTAGGCAACCAAAAAGTGTATTTTTTAACATGTGTACTCTTTTTCCTTCTCTAGAACTTTTTTCCCATTGGGTTTTATTTTAGTTAAAGTTTTAACGAGGCACATTATTTGTTGAATAGACATTCAAAGGGAGTGTTATAAATAGAATTCTATTTAAGGTGAATGTCTATATTTTAAATAGAATTTATTTATAACACCCCCCCTTGAATGTCTATTCAACAAATAATGTGCCTCTTTAAAACCTTAACTAAAATAAAACTCAATCGTAAAAATTTCTAGTAAAGGAAAAAGAGTACATATATCTAACAATACGCCTTTTGGTTGCCTCGTTAAAAAATCTTGCAAGGAAAACCCAGTGAGACAAAACCTTGTAAGGGAAAAAGAGTGCAACGCGTATTAACTTCCCCTGATGAGAGCATCAATTCACATCCTTGAGCCTTCGCATCCCAATCTTGTACACTAGCTTATTGAAGGTTGATGTCGGTAGAGATTTTGTGAAAAAATCAGCTATATTATCACTTGAACGAATCTGTTGCACATTGATATCACCATTCTTTTGAAGATCATGTGTGAAAAATAACTTTGGTGAAATATGTTTTGTCCTATCTCCTTTTATGAATCCTCCCTTCAATTGGGCTATGCATGCTGCATTATTTTCACACAAAATCGTGGGTAGTTTGTCACACTAACCACATTTGTCTCGAATAAGATGTATTATAGACCTCAATCACACACATTCTCGACTTGCTTCATGAATAGCAACCATCTCAACATGATTAGATGAAGTAGCCACGATTGATTGCTAGTCAATCTCCAAGATATGGCAGTGCCTCCACATATAAACACATAGCTTGTTTGAAATCGAGTCTTGTGTGGGTCAGATAAATACCCAGCACGGCATAACCAACAAGATCGAGACTGCAATAATTGCCATAAAATAAGCCCATATCGGTAGTTCCTTTTAGATACCGTAATATGTGTTTGATTTATTCCAATGTCTCCTTGTAGGAGCAGAGCTATATATTGCTAAGACGTTAACTGAAAAAGTTATGTCAGGCCTTATAGTGTTAACAAGATACATTAGTGCGCTAATTGCACTAAGATATGGTACTTCAGGACCAAGTGGTTCTTCTCTTCTTGAGGTCGGAATGGATCGTTATTCACATCAAGTGATCGAACAACAATCGGAGTACTTAATGGATGTGCTCCATCCATGTAAAACCGTTTCAATACCTTTTCTATGTAGGCAGATTGATGAACAAAAATTCTGTTTGCCAAATGTTCAATTTGCAAACCAAGACATAATTTTGTCTTTCCGAGATCTTTCATGTCGAATTCCTTATTTAAATAATCAATTGCATTTTGGAGTTCTATAGGAGTTCCAATAAGGTTTATGTCATCAACATATACGGCAAGTACAACAAATTCTGATATTTTTTTATTTATAAAAACATATGGACAAATGGCATCATTTATATAACCTTCCTTTAATAAGTACTCACTAAGACAATTATACCACATACGTACTGATTGCTTTAGACCATACAAAGATCTTTACAATTTGATTGAAAATATTTTTCGGGACTTTAAATTATGCGCATTAGGCATTTTAAATCCCTCGGAAATTTTCATGTATATCTCATTATCAAGTGGGCCATAAAGGTAGGCGGTAACCACATCCATTAAATCCATGTCAAGCTTTTCATAGACATCAAAACTAATGAGATAACGAAACGTTATAACATCCATAACAGGTGAATATGTCTCTTCATAGTCGACACCAGGCCTCCGGGAAAATCCTTGTGCAACAAGGCGTGCCTTATATCTTTGTACCTCATTTTTCTTATTCCTCTTGCGTACAAAGACCCATTTTAGCCAATTGGCTTAACACTATTAGGTGTGTAGACTATAGGTCCGAGAACTTCACGTTTCGCAAGTGAATTCAACTCTGATTGGATTGCTTCTTGCCATTTTGGCCAATCACGCCTTTGTCAACATTCTCTAACAGATTGTGGTTCAAGATCATCATTATCTTGCATAATTCTAGATGCAATATTATACGCAAAGGTATAATCCACCATTATATCCACTCGATTTAAATTTGTCTCAATATCGATTGGATTTATTGCTAGTTCCTTATTTTCTTGAGTCTCTGGATCAATTTTCCTCATGAATCTCAGAATTTATTAAATCATGGATTTTTTTCATGAGACTCTTTTGTAATGTCATTTTGATCGTTTGTTTTCCTATTTATAGGATTTCGATCCTTAGAACCCAATGGTCTGCCACGTTTTAGGCGTGCTTTTGACTAATTAGCTATGACACTATAAAATTGTCCAATAGGGACATCGATACAGATGGGTACATTCTTTGTAAGGATATGTGATTTTGTTATCCTTTTCATATCCGTCAATGCGTCTGGCATTTGATTTGCTATTCTCTGCAAATGGATAATTTTTTGCACCTCTTTTTCATAAATAGAGGTACGTGGATTAAGATGAGACAATGATGGATTTTTTCACAAAAATTCCCATTTGGTTTCACCAATTTCTCCCCCTAATTTTGGAAAAAGTGTCTCATCGAATACACAGTATGCAAATCGAGCAGTGAGTAAATTCTCCGTTAATGTTTCAAGATAGCGAATAATGGAGGGAGATTCAAACCCAACATATATTCCTAACCTTATTTGAGGACCCATTTTGGTGCGATATGGCGGTGCTACATATACTGCCCATCCAAAAATTCTTAAATGTGATATATTAGATTCATGACCCAAAACTAATTGCAATGGAAAATATTTATGATAATTTTTCGTTTTGAGACGAACTAGCATTGATGCATGCAAAATGACGTGACCCCAAACAGAAGTGGACGACCTCATTTTCATGTGTAACAGTCTTGCTATCAATTGCAAACGTTAATTCAAGATTCTGTAAGGCCATTTTGAGTGTGAACTGAGCTACATGATGTTCCACTTTTATCCTAATTGATAAGCATTAATTATTAAATGCTTGGGATGAAAACTCACTAGCATTATCAAGTCTAATAGACTTAATTGGATTATCGGAAAATTGCGCCCGTAATCGGATTATTTGTGCCATTAATTTTGCAAAAGTGAGTTTGCGAGACGACAATAGGCACACATGAGACCATCTAGAAGATGCGTCTATTAAGACCATAAAATATCTAAACGATCCACTAGGTGGGTGAATATGTCCAAAATGTCCCCTTGTATACGTTCCAAAAACGCAGGGGACTCAATCCCAACCTTTGTTGGTGATGGTCTAATAATTAACTTGCCTTGATAACAAGAAGTGCAAGAAAATTCATTATTTTAAAGAATATTTAAATTCTTTAATGGATGTCCATTTGAGTTTTCTATAATTCGTCTCATCATAATTGGTCCAGGGTGTCCCAATCGATCATTACAAAGTACAAAAGTATTGGAATCAGTAACCTTTTGGTTTACGGTAGAATGTGTCTCAATTGCACTAATTCTTGTCCAATACATGCCACAAGATAAAGATGGGAATTTCTCAATAATCCTTTTCTAGCGAGAGACATTCTTGGTAATGATGAGATATTCAAAATTATTCTCATTTATTGTCTCAATATGATATCCATTTCGGCGGATATCTTTAAAACTCAACAAGTTCCTCTTGAACTTGGAGGAGAACATTGCATTCTCTATGATAAGTATTGTTCCCTTAGGCAGAGTTATACTAGCTCTTCCAGAGCCTTCAATTAATTTACTATTGTCAGAAATTGTAGTAACACTTGTCTTACACATACTTAAATAAGAGAAATATTTCTTCTCTTTGAATATTGTATGTGTCGTACATGTATCAACTAAACAAATATTTTTATAATTGAACTTTAATCCAAGTTTGCTTTGTGAGATATCCATATTTGCTTCCCATGGTTTGACATACAAACAAATATACGAATAAATATTAATAATTTTTTTTTACTTTAGCTAATATATTGATAAATCCAATATAAATAGTAATACTATCATCACAAAGGACTGCGCATCCAATGACTACTGTTAGAACGAGAAAAAAGATAGTGTACCTATCATAGAACACATATATGAGATGTTACTGTTTGTTGTTCAAAAAGGAACGAAAAGAAAGTATGTAACTTATTTCCAATTTTCTTTGTTCAATGGTAGTCTTTATAGCAAGTAAAATGAATATACTGCACATTGACCATAAACTGTTTATACTTAGCTGTTGGCACGAGATTAATATGAATGGAGGAATATGTTCAATGATAGCTCAATTTATAATACAAATATAAATATTATGATGAAATAGTAATTATATAATTATTTAATCAAAATGAACTCGCATTATTGTATAAAGCAAATAAAACTAATGACTACTGTTTATGTAAAGAACAATGATAACATGCTATTTATTCACTAACTACTACGAATAGGCAAAACAAAAAAAAAATAATAACTACTCAATCATCTTTAACCACAGATCCATCACCAATCAAGTGGTTTATTTTTCCATCAGGGTGCTCAAAAAAATCTGCCACATCCAAGTGGTTAATGTCAAAATCTTTGTTAGAGACAAAATTGGCTTCAACGCCTTTATTCTTTAGAGATGCTTGATAAAGCTCAACCAAATGTCTTTGTGTACGACAAATATTTGCCCAATACTATTTTCCACCGCAACGATAACTTTCAGTTTCTGAACCATTTGCCTTTGGCTTCTCATATTTTCCTTTTCACTTTTGGTGGTTATTTTTCTTTGGAGGGTGATTAAAACCAGAAAAATTTCTTCCTTGTCCACGACCACGACCACGATCATTAATAGGGCCACGACCTTTTCCACGCTTAGCATAAGGGAATACACCTCATCCACTTCAAGCAATGGTGTAGACCCAGTGGGTCGATTTTCGTGATTTCTCTGGAGCAAGTCGTTATTTCGTTCAGCCACAATGAGAAGAGAAATCAACTCATAATACTTCTTGAAACTTTTATCTTGGTATTGCTGTTGCAAGACCATATAGGAGGCATGAAACGTTGTGAACATTTTCTCAAGCATATCATAGTCAATGATAGTATCTTCACATAGTTTCAATTTAGAAGTAATTATGAACATCGCAGAATTATATTCAGAAACAGACTTAAATTCTTGGATCCTCATATGAGCTCAATCATATCGTGCTTGTGGAAGAGTGACCAACTTTAATCCTTTAAGCCATTCCACAAAACAAGTGGATCTTTGACTGTGAGATATTCTATTTTCAACCCTTCATCAAAGTGATGGCGCAAGAAAATCAAAGCCTTAGCACAGTCTTGAGTAGATGCTTTATTTTTACCTTTAATGGCGTCTCCAAGATCCATTGCATCTAAATGGATTTCAGCATCCAACACCCATGTCATATAATTTTTGCCCGAAATTTCAAGGGCAACAAACTTTCTTTTCATAATGCCGGTCATAATTAAAAAGCGGAGAAAAGTTATACCTTAATCTTCTCAAAGAGCTTCTTCAGACGGTAGAGTCTCGTGCTGATAACGTGTTGTGAAACAATAAAAGAAGAAGAACAGATGATTCTTATTGAATTTTGGGATGAATTACAATGGGTAAGACCCCTCTATTTATAGGGAAAAAATGACTTAGCCACAAAGTAAAATTCTCTAAAAGATAGACATTCACTATAAATAGAATTCTATTTATAACAAAAATAACTTTTTGGAGTTTTTTAAATTTTCGAAAATTTCAAATGCATCTTCAAGTGAAAATTAAATTTTTTATGAACAACCGCTGATCTCGAAAAAAATAAAATTTTTTGTGGGAAAAAGGATTTTTTTTTAATGTCCAACAGGGTTCTTAAAGAGACTAATATGAAAATGTCACCTATATTTATGACCATACCGTAGGCCCTAACAATAAACTACTCTTTTTGTTATTTTACCGCCCTTTTGTATTTTACCACTTTTCGAATAGTCCCGCGCTTATTGTCATCTCCTCCACGTTCTCCCATTCTTTCCCTCCTTCCTATTCACAACTCTTACAAATATATACACTTTTCCCCCCAACATTTTCTCTCATTCCTTTCCCCAATCTCTGCTTCATACGATCTGCAGAAAGTGAAAATGGCGAAGCAAAGCAAATCAAGGAGAGCTGAAAACATAGGCAAAGGCAAAGTTACTCCTGTCCAAATTGCTTTCATCGTCGACCGTTACCTTTCTGATAACCATTTCACTGAAACCCGCTCCACTTTTCGCTCCGAAGCTTCACATCTAATCTCTAAATCTCCCATCCATGAGGTACCCATTTCACATATCTCTATATGGATTTAAGTTATATACACTGATACTGTAAAGATTTATTTACACTATCAACGAATTTTAACCTATGAATGCATGTTCTTACCATTTTCCTTAGATTACCTATTAATAATAGTTATAAGAGATTTATTTTAATTATCCAGTAATTGACATTATTGTGTAAATAATTTTTGAAGAATTAACCCAAATAGCCGGCTATTTGTGTAAAAATCCAATAAATTTTACACTGTTAGTGTCCAAGAGTTAAAACTCTATTAAACATAGTGTTAGATGTACATATTAGAATTCATTTTTTCCATGTATAACCCATGTCTGAACTAATTTTATTTATTTATGTTTTATGATATTTGAACAGGCGCCAAGGAGTTTATTGAGTTTAGGAGCAATGTTGGATGAGTACATAAGATTGAAAGAGCAGAAAGTGTTTTTAGAGCAAGAGAAAATGCAGGTTCAGAATTTGCTAAGGGGGATGCAAGGTGTTATGAACACTTATAATGCAAGTGCAAATGTGACACCTCCTCCTTCAATGCCCAAATCAACAGGTTTCAATTCTGTCTTCTTATATCTATTTTTAACTATCCTCCCCAAGCCTTATATATTTACTTGCTTATTGTTATGGTGGTTTGCTTAACAGTTGTAAGCTAGCAGCTCCAAGATTTTGCCTGCAATGTTTGCATCCAACAAAAATAATTCCTTTTCACATTGTTAGAGTACTACATAATTTGTTGTAGCTTCAGGGTCTCAGTTTATGTAATTTTTCAACATATATACACTTGGGAAACACTTTTCTGGTCCTAAATTTCCAACTGTGGCACCGCCTGAGCAAACATAACATTGATGCTTGTATTAGGGTAGACTGCCCATATTATACACCCCCTTGGGTACGGACCTTTCCTCTATCCTGCGTGAATGCGGCATACTTCATACACCGGTGTGTCCTTTTTATAACATGTTGAAGATTTCTTCAATATTGAAAAGCCAAACCACTACAATGTGTTAAAATTGTCAAAAGTTTGTTGGTTGATATGTGCATCCCTCAACAAGATTACAAGAGTATGCTGAAACTAGGTTATTGACTTTGCCTGTTCTAGTGCATAAATCCTTGAGACCTTAGGATATGCCACCTTGAGTTTCACATTCCCAGTTTTGGTATCACTAGAGCTATATGATATATGAACAGCCTTAGATTTACAGATCGTTTAAACCTTAGGATAATATCACACTTTTATCTGTGTATTACTTCAACGACGATGTTATAGGCGCACTTATCATGACGTTTCCTATTGTCTTTGGTGGTAATACCTTTGTGACTGATGAACTTAAGTTTGATTTTCTTCTTTTAACTCTTTGAGTCAACCAGAGTTTATGTACACTAATGTTATAGTCAAATTAGTACATTGCAATAATAGGATGATTTATCTGATGTCTTACTCACTTAAGTTGGCTCCTCAATAAAGTTCGGTACATTGCAATTTGAATGAGGAATTCTGTGTCCAACTCTAAGCAGCCCTTAACTGCATATGCACCTGATCATATATGTATTATCTATTCCAGCAAATAAAAAAGGAGGTTTTCGCGCTTGTATTGTTGTTGCAAAGTGGACATATATTCGCAGATAAAGGTACAGGTCCTTGAAAAAAAGATTGGGATGTAGCACCAATATTAATCAGACAGGACTGATTGAATTCGCATCATTCCTAGGATACGATAACAATCCATTGCTTTTTGCCCCTGAAAGATGTGCTATTCCATGTTATGAATGCCAATATTATTCGTTAACTGCAATAATCAGGAAACAATCAATTCCTTAGATCCATAGTATTACATGCTTACTGGCACTGACTTCTATTATTGTAAAATATATCAGGTTATTGTTCTGGTTCAGCTCTTATGTCAGCATCAATGCCTCCGAATACTGCTGCAGATGCCATGAAATTTACTTATCCAAATTCCATCCCAACAACTTCAAAAAGAAAAGGGTCCAAGGATGTTTCATATGCTTCCACAGCTGCCAAGAAATCTCGTACTCGGTCAGCCACCAATCAGTACAACAATGTTATGAAGAGCTCTGCAGTTCAGTTATCAGATCCCATTGATGAACCAAAAAAGTCACCAATCCAAGGATCTAACATTGCCGAGTGTTTGGTGAACCACCCCATTCAGTCCCTTGTAACTAATTCTTCTGGTCCTAAGACACCTCCAATAGAATCTTCATCCCAAATAGATAAATCTATCTCTCCCACAGGAATTTGTTCAACAGCGACTCCCAGCAAAGAAATTACTCCATCTCATCTAATGTCGACTAACCGCATGATCATCTCTTCAGAGACAATTCAAATGACCCCCACCAAACAAATAGCATACTATTCCATAGAAAGAAACCACTGTGTTTCGACTTCCTCACCAGTTAAAGCAAACCTAAAGAGGCCTATGAAGAGAGATCAAGTAAAAAGTAGGCTGGATTTTGATGCCTCAGACATTCCAGGTAGTTCAGAGATGCCACAAATTCCTGACATGATTTCAACATCCGAGTCTGAGAAGGAAGGAGATATTTTTGACTTGGATTTTCCTAACTTAGATGCTCTGGGTGCAAATTTTAGTTTTTCTGAACTGCTGCGCGACTTTGACATTGATGAACAAGGGATTGATTATTCTTGCCAGGACAAACTGGACCTTTCTCCAGATTCATTTTCAGGGTAAAAATTCTTGCTTTTTTGTCTATGAAGAAAGGTTTCTTGTTGCATTGTTAACATAATGCCAGCTTAGCTACAAAATCTGAGTTTCCATCTAATTTAAATGCACAGGTCACCATATGAGTCTGAAAATGCCAAAAATGATGCAAACCAAATTACATCACAGATTTCATCGACAGTTACTGAAGTCTTTTCAGAGAAAGATACAAGTTTACTAGGTAAAAGAGAATTCCTGACTATGCAATTGGATGTGAATTTCTTTCATGTGAAAATGATGTTAATGGTTTTCAATTTGTCATTGATTGTTCAGGTTCAGATACTGTGAAAACTGTGAAATCTGTAACCAAACGTATCCAACTTGTAAGTCCTGGTAAGTGATAGTTGCTTCACTTTCGGCTTTACTTTTTATTTTGTTCAAAAAGCTAATAGAGGCCATGAGGCTAATCGATTCTGTATCTTTATCGTCTTTGCAGTTAAGAGTAACAGAAGCTCGAGAGATTAGAACTCGTGTGCAAGAAATTGACTAAATTCTTTGACAGATGGATATGGAAGCTGACATGCTAGAATTCATCACAGCTGACTTGATCCATGAAACCCAATAGAATGACCTTTTTAAGATTCACTATTCTTTCATTAGTAATGAATTTGAGTAACAGAGAAGCCTCTAGGTACATTCTGTGTGTTTGATACACTAAAATATCTATTGTACATAACTTGCATCTCGTCGGATGAAATCAAATTGGATAGCTCTCAGGCAAGGTACTTTTCCAGCTTCTCAATTTCTTCTGGGCTTCCAATAAAAATAGGCGTTCGCTGATGTATCTGCAACAAAGAAAAGTAATTAAGGTCCTATGGACACATGAAAAAAAATAATACTATTATGATGCTTGAACTGGTTTTCCACATTATATTACATCATTTATGAATCAAGTGTAAATTCAATCTTCAACCATATTGTTAAAGAATCTGAATTTTCTCTCCTTGAATAGAGTTTCTCAAATTTACCTGCTCAGGCATGATTTCCAGTATCCTTTGGGTGCCATCTGTTGCTTTGCCACCGGCTTGTTCTATGATATAACTCATTGGAGCACACTCATACAAGAGCCTCAAGTTCCCATTCTTGGCGTTCTTGTTGTTAGGATTACCATAAATACCGCCATACAACAACATTCTGTGGATTTCACCCACAAGACAACCGATGTAACGGCCTGAATATGGCTTGCCATTCGGACCTGGTTGTTTTAAGTGGTCAAGATAATTCTGTAATTTCTCATCCCATAGATCATAATTTCCCTCATTAAAAGAATAGATTCTTCCTGCCTTTGGTATTTTGATATCTTCATGTGTCAAAACAAATTCTCCATATGCTGGATCTATAGTAAATGCATATACTCCATTTCCTACTGAGAGTGTGAAGACCACTGAACTTGAATAAAGACAGTATCCTGCTGCTACCAAATTGCTCCCTGGCTGGCAAACACTAACTATACACTTTTCCCTGGCTTGGTCAATCTGCAAAATCCAAGAATTACTGGATCATGAGATGCAAATTAAATCGAAAGCTCCTTCTGTTAAGTAACAAGACTTGTTTTTTCAGGTGATTCAAGTTTCCTGTTAGATGCAGTAGAAAATATAAATAACTTTTTGTGCTTTTCATAAAAAAAAAGAGGCAGTTCGGTATACAAAGCATCCCTCGTTCACGTAGGGTCCGGGGACGAGCTGCACCCATAGGGTTGTGACGTAGACAGCTTACTCTAATGCAAGCATTAGTGACGGCTTCCACGGCTTGAACCCGAGACAACTTTACCATTACTCCAATACCTCCCCTTCAACTTTTGTGCTTTCCATAATTAGTTCTAATTTTTTATATATAATATAGAGCTGAGATTGAGTTTAAATGGAGCGACATGGACAACGATATAGCCGATCCCAACTTGCTTGGGATTGTCGCGTAGTTGTTGTTATACTTAAGTTTCGTGTTAAAATTGTGAGAGAATTACCGTAGAATCATCATCCATATCTACAAGGCATTGTTGATCTGGACCATAAATTCCAAATATTGATCCAGTGGTTAAGGCAATATCAATGTTAGCAGATCCATCAATGGGGTCAAACACTACAATATAATTTCCAGAATAAGTTTCTTCAACTGCAACTGGTACATCTTCTTCCTCTGATGCTATAATTCCTGTCCTCCCACTTGATCTTAGACAATTGCAGAACAACTACAACAACTCAACCATCATTTTTCAGTGCACTAAAATCAAAATAATCTAATTGTTGGGAGGTAAAAAAGGCAAACTAACCTCATTGGATATAACATCAAGTTTTTTCTGATCTTCACCTTGGATATTAACAGTGCCTTGAGCTCCAGTAAGGTTAACAATACTTGACCTTTGTAAAAGCGAGGCAATTTGCTTACAGGCTAACGATATGCTCGAAAGAACTATGGCTAATTCTGCATCTATATTTCCTGCTTGTTCTTGCCGCAACAGCCATGTTGTCAAGTTTATCATTTCATATCGGTTTATCGGTTTCTTGATCTGTGTTGAGGCTGTTTTTGCTCCTTCCACGCCCACTGCTTCGCATCGAATTCTTGAATTGGCACTGGAACTGGAATTGCCATTATTTAGCTGTTGTGATCTCTTTGTATTGATGGGAAGGAGATGGAAATTAGGAGAGAGACGAGAAATGGAAGTAGAGGTTGAGAATTTGGTGTTCCAAGTAAATCTTGGAATAGCTTCAGCCATTTCTTTCTTCTCTTTGTCTCTCTGAATTGACTATTGGATTGCCATCTTATCTTTTCCTTTTTGACAATTTTGTGAACATGATTTGTCATTAGAAATATCTAAAGCTCCAAAAGTAAAGAGCAACTTGCTTTAGATATGTGGCTGAAAATGGTGTCCCTACAATCCCAACAGAAAGTTGATTTCACTTCTAAATGCTTTTATTGCCAAGGGTAGAATGTATTCTTTGGCAATAGTAGAAGTTCCATCATTTGAAAGCTCATATTCTTTAACATTGTCATTACAGCCAAAATTTGGCAACCTTGGAGCAACGATAATGTTATCTCCTTGTGACCTATAGGTCAGGGCTTCGAGCCGTGAAAGCGACCACTAATGCTTGCATTAGGGTAAACTGTCTACATCATTTACACCTTGGGTTGCGGCCCTTCCCTGAACACTGCGTGAAGGCGAAATGCTTTGTACACGAGGCTGCCTTTTTAGTTCTTAACCTACTGAACATATTATCGCTATCCGAAGCCCATTTCTTGAGGAACCACTTTGGGCTACTCAAAACTAAGTTTGTAGTGAACATATTATCACTATCCAATTTTTATAGTGAATTGAATCACTGCATAGCTTTTCAAGAGCCTATAATTATACAAGAATTTGTGCCTAGACTTGTAAAAAGAGTTTCTTTGAATTTTATATACAGATTTACAGCTCTTCATGTGTTTTGATGCTTACAATATTAAAGAGGGTGAAAGAGTCACTAAGACATCTGCATTAAGACAAGTACTTCTCCAATTTTTCAACTTCTTCTGTGCTTCCAATATACAATGGAACGCGTTGGTGTATCTGCAACGATAGAAACAAAGAAACCAAATTAACTACTAACATATTTTACTTGTTAACAGCAGATGCAGCAGTCAGTTTGTTCTCACCTCGACTGGTTGAATATCAAGAATTCTTTGTTGGCCATCTGATCCTTTTCCACCAGCTTGTTCTACAATAAAGCTCATGGGCGCGCACTCATACAAAAGTCTCAACTTCCCGTTCCTGTTCTTCTTGTCTCGCGGATAACCATATATACCACCATATAAAAGTGTCCTATGAAAATCACCAACTAAACTGCCAATGTACCTAGCTGAATAAGGCTTACAATTAGGACCGGGTTCCTTCAAGTGATCGATGTAATTCTTTAACCTGTCATCCCACAGCTGATAGTTTCCTTCATTGAATGCATAGATCTTTCCGGTCTTTGGTATTTGGATGTTTTCTTGAGTCAGAATGAATTCTCCAAACATTGGATCCAAGGTGAAAGAAAAGACTCCTTTTCCCAACGTGAGCACGAAAATCACAGAGCTCGAGTACATGCAGTAGCCTGCTGCTAAAAGGTTATTCCCTGGTTGGCACACATTCACTATGCACCTTTGCTCCACATTGTCAAGCTGCAATTTTGTACAGGTATTCGATAGTTAACTATTTTGATGATCGTTACAACACATTTTGTAACTAAATAGACGAAAACGACAACATGAAATATCTAGCAGATATAACAATCATGACAATAAAAGAACCTACTTCTCCTGACTCGAATTTCTTAAGACTAAACCATAATGTCACAAGTAAAACAGACAATATGAGCTAGTTTATGAAGTTGCATCACGAAAAGTCAGAGAGGATATGTAGGTAGTCCAGTTAGTACCGTGGTAGTATCTTCAAGATCAACGAGGCAATCATCATTCGGACTGTATATTCCGAAGATAGAGCCAGTAGATACAGCAGCATCAATATTTGATGATCCGTCAAGAGGATCAAACACGACAATGTAGTTTCCATAGTAACTCTCCTCTACTGCCACGGGTACGTCTTCTTCCTCTGACGCTATAATCCCTGTCCGTCCACTTGATCTTAGACAATTAGAGAACACCTGTTCAAGCCATTTACATCAACCTTCAGTAACCAGCTCAATAATGCCATACAAGTAACACTCCAGACATTTATCCTGAATCTTCCTAAGTTAACACACTTCTTAATGCAGAAACCTCGAACCCCTGAAGCGACAAGTAAATAAACAAATACATAAATTTTGTTCCTTGATAAGTAATGTGCTAAACAAATCTTATGCCAGAAATAGCAAGTTCACTATACACACAATTATTAAAGAAAATTATGTGTATTTTCATTGTTTCGAATGTTATCTATAAGATCTAAGAATGCACCAAACTTAATCTATGAAAAATCATTTAATATGATGCTCGACAACAGAAGATGATCTTATTGATTTGGCGGTAGTGAAAGTTCTAGTTAGGAGTACTAACTACAAGAATGTGTTCTTGAGTTCGAGCCTTAAAATAAACAACCTTTCAGTAGGGAACATTTTACTACTTAGTCGGCTATTCAGTGTGAATCTAGATTAGTCATACCAGTGAACTCGGATACTGAATGATTCGAATCACAGATGGAGTTAGGATTTGAACTTTATGGTTCTAAAATTTAGAATAGCGACATCAGGTGTTAGTAACTAGGTTTTTAATTTATTTTTGTACTATACTTAGTGGAGATCTTAATACAAGTACAGAACTGGTATTAAGAACTACATGGGAGCCTTGGCGTAACGGGTAAAGTTGTTGCGTACAATAGGCCCTTGTGGTCCGGCCCTTCCCGGACCCCGCGCATAGCAGGAGTTTAGTGCACCCGACTGCCCTTTTGTTTAATACAAGTACAAACTCTGAACTAAGCTACTGGGTTTGGCCGAAACCGTACGTCGGCTACTAGCTCCAACCCTGATTCGAATGGTTATACTGAAAAAAACGTAACTAGAAAAATGTGTTATTAACCTCGTTAGAAACAACATCAAGCTTCTTCTGATCCTCTCCTTGAACATTAACAGCACCTTGACCTCCAGTAAGTTTGGAAATGCCAGCTCTCTGAACCAGTGAAGCAATCTGCTTACAAGCCATAGAAATACTTGAAATAACAATAGTAAGTTCAGAATCAATAACCCCATCTTGTTCTTGCTTCAACAACCAGCTAGTTAAAGTCTGCAGCTTATATCCATTCTGTTTCTTGGTTTTTATAGCCTCTGCTGCATTACTCTTAATGACCATGCACCTCAATCCCCCATCTCCACACCTTTTTTTACTGTTTTTGGTGTACAAAAATGATGTCTTTTTGTGTAGAGCACATAGTTGAAAAAGAGATAGTCGAGAAATGGAATGAGAGCTAGAGAAGCTAAAGTTTGAAGTTGGCGCTGTGGTAGTTGAAACCTCCATTGGTAATTTTGGCATGGTGATTTGTGATCACAAAAAATTCTTTCTCATCCTTTACTACAACAACTATCTTCCAAGTCAAAACTAATACTACTGTATTTATGAATATTGGATATTCATTCTGTCTATAATTGGTCTCCTCTATCGCATATTAAAATACTTATGTTATTATACTCCATTCTTTTCGTTTTGTAGGCCATGTTTAATTGGACACGAAGTTTATGAGAAGAAGGAAAACTTTTGATATATACCAAAATTAGGGGTATACATGGACCAGGTTGGTTCGATTTTTATCAAAACTAAACCAAACCAACTATATCGGTTTGGATTGATTCGCTTTTGTTGGGTTTTTCGTGTTTTTTGTTACTTAAATATTATTTCAATCATACTTTGTTAAATATTTGATAAGTAAATATATATTAGTAAAAATATAAAAAATTGACACATATTATCGATTAAAATATTCTTATGGGAGAATTCTATTAGTAATACATAATAGTTATTTCTTTTAGTTGTCTGACAATAATTTTTCGTTGATGTACACTTTTAGGTTAACCGAATTTAGTAATTAAACATAAAAATCAATATGATATCTAAATATTAATAATCACTTCACATTCGAAAAAGATATTAGAATTTAATAGATCTTAACATATGATATGAATATGGAAGAACAAAGAGGTACAACAACACTTGATAAGAAAGTGATCATACAACCCATTATTTAATGTCAATAAATATGGAGCACTTCAAATTCTATTAAAATTTATATCCCGCAAGAGAATCCCAAATATTTCTAGACATCTTTAAAACAAAATTATATATAAAATCTTAAAAGTATATATAAAATTATATATTTATATGTGGGGTTGATTTGAATATTTTTACTCAATACCAAACCAAGTCAAATTTTTTAACCGGTTTGATTTGACTTTTCGATTTGAGCGATTTTCGGTTCGAACACCCCTAACAAAGACTATACTTTGAACTTGTGATATTAATAATGCTATGACATCTGGGTGGCTATAAAAAAATATGACACTAAGGGTAAAATCAAAAAAATTTAATGTTAAAAGTTTTTCTTTTAAGTACAGAAAAGTATTCTTTTTGAAAAAGAAAAGAAAGAAAATACAATATAAAATTGAAGCTAACGAGGGTCCCACTTATCCTGGCATTCGCGGTTAAGCTTTTGAGCTGAGCTCAGAATTCACATCTCTCTGATCTTAGGCTGCAGAATAAATCCAATAACTTGGGTTTTTGGATACCGTTATCCCAATCTTACAATGTTCCATGACAAACTTCTACGCCTTTAGCTAATTTGATCATTCGACGCCGAGTGAAACAGTTCCTCGGCTCCTCGCTAAATAAAATCGATTGATCTAGTCATAAGCAGGTTGAAGAGAGCTCTAACAAATTTTAAAGAACCGAACCTACGTATGTGGCTACGTTATCACAAGAATAATGAGTGTATAATATACTCTATATATATTTAGTTAACTTAAAATTCTGAACCCGCCTCTTATCACGTTTAATAATTGGATTTTCTAAAGAATTTATTGACAAAATGGGAGAATAGAAAAAGCTAAGACGTGTAGACCATACTTTGAGAATCTGAATCTAGATTAGGTTTATTACAATTATTTTAACTCTTTTCTTTGCGCCTACATCATAAATAGTAGCAATACTTATTCAATGAGTTTAAGTTATATTCATTGTCAATATGCTTTTTGTTTCACACTATCAAGTCAAGTGGTTCCAATTGTGAGTTTATAGACAAGTTGTTTAGCTTTTTCACCCGCGCGAAAACTTCTCCAACATATTTGTTAGATCTGATTTTAATGATGAAAATAATATATTTGTTCTTTGTATAGAACTCATGGAAAGCATTCAAGATTGAAGGAATCAATCAGAGAAGATCAAGGAAAGCATCCAAGATTGAAGGAATCAATGATAGTGTCCAATACTGACAGACTCAATTAAGGCCGGACTGAAGGAATCAATCAATCAAGAGTATCGAACTTGCAAGATAATCAATCAAGTATGCTAAATCTGGAAGGACCAAGATTCAAGGAAGGATATCCGGCGCTATCAAGTCATATATAAGGGAAGTCATTAAAGCCCTCTCGTCAAGACAAAGCCATTGCTGAATAACCTTATCCTTGGAAAGAATCAATCTCTTTCCAAGGATCAAATCTCGTGGGTGAGCAAATCTCTTCATAAATCAAGCCTCTCTCAAAGTATTTAAACTCGTCTCTGTACCTTAACACATATACTTTGATCGAACCAAATACCCTCTCTTTGTTTTACTGCAAACAAACATTGTAGCTCTACTGTGTAACAAGTTAGAGAAGAAAGAGAGAAAACACTGGTGAAACATTGTATCAAAGAGAAACGAGTGTCGTAGAAACTGAGCCATTGGTGTAAACTACACCACTCATTGTGTACTCGAGAATCATATTCACTAAAAGAGGACTAGGATTCACATTGAATCCGAACCAGTATAAAAATTCTGGTGTCTTTAATTCCTTCAATTTACTTCTTATCTTATACTTTGCTGTTTTTATTATCTCGCTATTGTATCTAGTCGACTAATTAGATAAATAGTCAACTTATAGGGATCAAAAATTAAAAATAGTCAATTCACCTCCCTCTTGTACTTTCAATTGGTATCAGATCAAGGCTCACATCTTTTTCTTTTGTTTAACAACTTGTGAGAAAAGATCATGGCAAACTAAGTCATTGTCGGAGCACTCTTCCAGGAAGGAACATCACAAGTGAGGCCACCATACATCAATGGACAACATTTCTCCCACTGGAAAGTGCGTATGGAAATATACACAAAGTTTTATGATGTTAAGGTGTGGAGATTATCAAAAAGGGAAATTACCCACTACCAGCTGCTGCTCAACCCCCCGCTGATCCTGAAGATATTGATGAATACACTGATGAACAAATGGCGGTTATGCAAGTTAATGCTAAAGCAAGGAATCTGCTTTACAATATTATAAATGGTGAGGAATATGAAAATATCTCCAGCTGTGATACAACCAAGGAGATGTGTGATAAACTTGAAGTTATCTATGAAAGAACCAGCAAAGTGAAAGAAACTCACATCAATATGTTGGTCCATGACTACAAACTTTTCCAAATGAAAGAAGGAGAATCTATTGAAGAAATGTTTGCCAGATTTAGCAAAATCATAAGTGATCTAAAAGCTTTTGGCAAACCATACTCAAGTGGTGATCAAGTTAGGAAAATTCTGAGAAGTCTGCCCACCACTTGGCAGACAAAGGTAGTCACCCTTGAATCACAGGATCTGAACAAACTGTCATATGATGAGCTTCGAGGAGACCTCATAGCTTTCGAGAAAACTCACCTCAAGAAAACAAATCAAGAAGAGAAGAAGAAAACTGTTGCGTTCAAGGCTATAACTAACAGAAAAGAAAATGACATTGATGACGACCCTGAAGCTCTTCAAGAAGAAATTGCCATGGTATCAAGACACATGGATGGTCTAATGAGAAGATACAAAAATACCAAAAGAGGCAGAATACCACCCAGACGAACTAGGCAATATAATGAACAAGACAAGAATGATGGCAAATGCTATGCATGTGGAAGATTCAGGCATATTCAAGCTGAATGTCATGATCTTAAGAGAAAATTCTCCACGGGATTCAACAAGAACAAACCATTCAGAAGCTGGAGTGATGAAGACAGTTCAGATCACGAAGAAATATCAAACCTATGCTTTATGACAATCCTAGAAAACGACATGAACAATCTCTCAGGGTGTTGGACAGACGAGGACATCTCAGAAGAAGATTGCAAAGACGGAAAATGAGAACTATTTCATGGCACAAGGTGAAACTAACGAGGAACACCACAAAAGGAGTCGCAAAGGAAAATGGTACTTGGATAGTGCGTGTTCTAGTCACATGACAGGTGACAAAAATTTGTTTAAGGAAGTTACAAAAATAAATGGAGGAAATTTCAAATTTGGTGATGACTCAAAAGGGAAGATAGTCGGTACGGGAACAGTTCCTTTCAACAACAAATGCGATATCACTGAAGTTTATCTCGTATATGGGCTTAACTATAATCTTCTGAGTATAAGTCAACTGTGCGATTCAGGATATGAAGTAAAGTTCAAGAAAATAAGTTGTGCAATTGAGGATGAAACATGTAAAATAATCCTCCCAGGTAAAAGGTATGGAAATGTCTATATTTTTTATGGTTTTGAAAATATAGATGGTCATATCTGCTTAACATCTATATCTGATGATCCTTGGTTATGGAATAAAAAACTTGATCATGCAATCATGCAATCATGCATTTGATAGGAAAACTATCCAAGCATTATTTAGATATTGGTTTTCCCAAACTCAATTTTTCTAGAAATCATATATGTGATGCATGTCAGATTGGTAAGAAAACTAGAAACTCTTTCAAAAGCAAAGATGTTGTATCTACCTCAAAGCCCTTGCAATTACTTCATATGGATTTATTTGAACCTACTAGAACTGCTAGCATAGGAGGCAAAAGATATGCATTTGTTATTGTTGATAATTACTTACGTTTTACTTGGGTAATTTTTCTATCTCACAAAGATGAAGCCTTGAGAAACTTCAATAACTTTTGTAAAAAGGTTGAAAGAGAAAAAGGGTATCTTATTACCACTGTTCAAAGTGATCACAGAGGAAAATTTGAAAGCAGAGCATTTGAAGATTTCTGCAATGATCAAGGATACACCCACAACTTCTCTGCTCCAAGGTCACCTCAACAAAATGGAGTTGTTGAACGGAAAAACAAGACCTTACAAGATATGCTGAGAACCATGTTACTGGAATATTCACTGCCATATCACTTCTGGGCAGAAGGAGTAAGTACAACTTGCCACATTCTTAATCGATGCCTCATAAGACCTATCCTGAAGAAAACTCCGTATGAACTGTGAAAAGGTAAACGATCCAATATAAGTTATTTTCATCCATTTGGAAGTAAGTGTTTTATTCATATCAATGGTAAGGACAATCTTGGAAAACTTTATCCAAGAAGCGACGAAGGTATTTTTCTGGGCTATTCTTTAAATAGTAGATCCTTTGGAGTTTATAATAAACGTATTTTGTGTGTATAAGAATCGGTACATGTTGTCTTTGATGAGAATAACACTCGGGCCGAGAAAGAATTCACTGCAGGTGATGATGATCAAACACAACAAACTAAGGAGACAAGCAAATCTCAAGAGTCGACCAATAAACCTGATGATATGAAAGAGTCAACTAATGAGATCAGCAACAATCAACCAGAACATCCAAAGGAATCGACTACTCCGGTAGTTCATCCAAATGAATGGATGAGTGAACCAGAGTATCCTAAAAAATTCATCATAGGGGATCCAAGCGAAGGGATGAAGACAAGAGGAGCTCTCAAGAAGAAAACAAATATAACATTAATTTCCCAGATTGAACCTAAGAAAATAGAAGAATCTTTGAAAGACTCAAGATGGCTGCAAGCGATGTAGGAAGAGCTAGATCAATTCAACAAAAATCAAGTGTGGAAACTGATGCCCAAACCTGAGAATGCCCATGTAATAAGAACTAAATGGGTTTTCAGAAATAAGCTGAATGAGGATGGAATAGTTGTTAGAAACAAATCCAGACTAGTCGCTCAAGGATACTCGCAACAACAAGGAGTCTACTATGGCGAAACCTTCACTCCAGTAGCGCGACTGGAATCTATAAGAATTCTCCTTGCATATGCATCCTTTAAAAGATTCAGGCTGTTCTAGATGGATGTTAAAAATGTCTTTCTGAATGGTTTTATTGAAGAAGAGGTAGGAGGTATATGTGAAACAACCTCCTGGATTTGAAGATTCAAAGTTCCCCTACCACGTGTATAAACTGACCAAAGCGTTATATGGACTAAAACAAGCTCCACGAGCATGGTATGAAATATTTAGTGATTCCAATTGTGAGTTTTTGACGTGTGACAGAAGCACATTACAAAGAAATCTTAATGTACTACTTATAAGACTTTACTCCATTTATAAAAATTAAAAGAAATCAAGTTGCTAATTAACAGGAATAAGACATTAATACATGGAATTGACTTGACTTATTCAGAAGTATCTTCTTGGTAACATCCCTAGCGTGTCCATTGTCCATTCTCTTCATAATGTTTTATCCAAAATAAAATACAACTCGTTAACTTGTTGCTCCTATTTTTTCCACAGAAGTTTGTGACTTTTCACGTTCATACACTTACATCAGAATATTATAGTTATAATGAATTCAGACTCTTTCTATTAAACTGAGAGATTATTTAGATTATGCGATTAAAACATAATTTACTATATTTTTACTTATAAATTCATAGTTTTTGAACTTAAGGATTCGGTTGAACTCCCACTTAGTACTCTTAGGCCTCATTTGTTTGCATTTAATGAAGGTCTGAATCTTAATCATTCAGATCTCAGACATTAAGTGCGTTTGTTTTTAAAGTCTGAATCTTAATTATTCAGATCTTAATCATTAAGTGTTTTTTTTACTTCATAACCACTTAATGGGTCTGAATAGGTCTGTATGATTAAGATCTATAACAGAGACTTAATTTCATTAAGATGCTATCACATATTCATTATTAACTGCCGTCGCCGCCTACCATTATCAACAACCACCATGCCACCCCCACCACCTTTACTAAAGCACTCCCACCACCTCCACCACCACCACGCCACCATCATCCTCAATCATAGCCGCCACCATTATCGACCATCACCACTCACTATCCCCACCACTCCGATCACCATATATCATTCTCACCCATAATTAACACTCATCCACCTCAACTACCACAACTGACCACCCCATCACCATCAACAACCACAACCAACACTGCCTATTATTATAACCTACCACCACCCACCACCCACCACCACCTTTCTCAGTCACAACTACTACCACCACCCGCCATTATTAACTATCACCACCCACCACCACCATCCTCAATCATAATATCCACCGCTACCAATCACTACTAGCTACTAGCATGAACCACCATCATCAACCAAAACTACCACCAACTACCGTCTCTGGTCGGCATTCACTCGTTAGCCATCACCACCAACAACTATAATATTTTAAAAAACTATATATTTTATTGATAGAATATTAGATTAGTTAGTATTTCATTTGAATTTTATGTTTATTAATTTTCAAATAAAGATAAATTTTATACATTCAGATGTTAAAAATCAAACAGTCTTAATTATTTCTATTCAGATCTTACTACACATCTTAATATATTCAGATGTGTATTCAGATTCAGATGTCTTAATCTTAATACACATTTTGAAATTCAGATGTGTATTCAGATTCAGACGTCTTAATCTTAAAAAAAACAAATGAGGCCAGGGGGTCGTTTGGTTAGGAAACAAGTTATCTCAATATTAATTATTCCGAAATTGTTAATTATCATGCTCTATTATAGGGATAAAAATTACACCACAATCCCGAGATAACTTATCTCATGATTAGTTATCCCACAATTATATCCTAAACAAATAATCGATAAATTCATTTCAAATTTGTTTACCCTAAAATTTGGATAACAATTAAACTTATATTGTGGTTTTAAGGATATGTGATTTCACCCAATACCACTTCATAAATAAGAAAGTAAATGATAAAATTAAACAAGAATTAAATCAAACCACTGTGCGAACAGAACTTCAGCCTCGATTTAAGGTATTCTCGAGGTAACAACAGTATGAGAGCAATTAAGATAGAATAATTCTGACGAACAATAACAAGCAAGCAAGAAAGAATTGTATAGCTTTTTCTTAGTGAACAAATGATGATTACAAATGATTGTAACTCCTCTTATATAGTAGAAGAATCCTAATTATGGTATACTTCTAATTACAGAAGGGAATCGTATAAACAACTATTTAACCGCTTCTGATTTGATCCGTTCCGAGATTTACGCCACGATCCTCGACCAATCACGGATATCTCGCTCTTTCTGTTACTAAGCTATCCCCGATATTACTCGAAGTCTATCTCACCTGGCTTCGATCGATATCGACCTCGATCTCGAACTTAGTACCTTAGCTCTTCGATGCAACGTCCTATCTCAATCAAATAGTCAATGTAACGTCCTATCTCAATCAAATAGTAAAATCGGATAACCCTGATTCCTACCGTATACAAAATTTAATCCGAAGACTAATTATTCCTTATTCTTGTACCAAATGAGCCCTATATCTGTCGGATGCTTAAGATAGCTTATGGTTAACCAAACTAGCTAGGTGCATAAGTTGTGTCCATTAATTGTTGACAACTCAGTTCAACATGTAGTATGAGCATATTAATTGTAGGAGAAAATATTCATTTCGCTAACCTTTAGCAACTTAATTGAAATATAGATTAGGAAACTATATATGAGAATCTGTCATATGATTTTGGTTGACAACTTCTAGAGTTTGAAACTTCAACTAGCAGACAAAAAACACGTACTCTTGTTAGGCGTCAACTAGTAGAACTTAGAAGGCAAGAAGTAAACTTACTACAAACAACAAGAAATTCAACGAAACAATTAATTCTTCAGAAATAAAATTAAATCAAATAAATGACAGAAGCAAACGCGTGGGCTCCAACTAACTTCTACAAAAAGATCCTTCCCCTCTATTCGTGCACACCAAATTCAGAGAATTCGTCAAAATTTAGGAGGGCATATACCTTATAAGCTGAATCTTTTTTTAAAGAAAGAAAGAAGATTAATAATATCAAAAATAATGATACTCCTCGGATCTTAATCAATTTGTCTTAGGCACACCTATTATGAAAATATTAAATTCAAGATGAAAATAATTAATGTGACTAAACTACCCTTAATTAGATATTGCACCATAATTTAATGTGAGGATACATAAGGGTAATTTTGAAAAAGTAAATTAAATTTCTTGATTATATAAATAAACACTTATTTTGATGTGGACCAGAGGGAGTAAAATAAAAGAACAACTAAGAGGGTGACAAAGAATTCTAAGTTCAAACCGCATTTTCCTCCTATTCCTCCTCCTAACTTCCCTATATAAAATCAAGAAACCCCTCCATTCATCTCAAGAACCCCATAGTTCCTAACTCCATTTTTTTTTATCCTCGAGTTCAAAAAGCAAAAAAGGAAATTTCCCAAAAGAGAAGAAATAAAATTAGAAATGTCCTCCACTATGAAATACTCCATGATTGTTTTCTTTGCTAGCGCCTTTTTCCTCCAAGGCACTTTGGGTACGTATTGTATATCTAATCTTCTTTCCTATTTCATGCACACAATATATTTCCATCATAGTTTGTTTAATTTTCTTTTGAATATGTAGAATGCATGTTTTCATTTGCAATATCCATAATAGCTTTTTCATCTTATAATGAGGGGAGATGCGACATGATTTGAAGGGTTTTAATTGAATCTCATTCATAAAAAAAACAGGGTTATAACAAATTGTTTTGTACATATACTATAAATTATTGTATTCCCTCGACTTAAGACAATCTTCTAGTGTAATGACATAGATGGTTCAAGAATTACTTTAAGTCACAACTTTTAATCATATGTTTTTGTACTTTTTAGAATTAATTTCTGACTCCACCAGTGTAAATTTAATCTCAGGGAATTTCATTTGTGAGGATTTGCCAACAAACCTATGTGGTTTCGCGATCGCGACATCAGGGAAGAGGTGTTTGTTGGAGAATTCAGCATCCGAAGATGGGAAGGTAGAGTATCAATGCAAGACATCTGAGGTTGTTGTTGGAAACATGAAAGAACACATTGAGACAGATGAATGTGTTGATGCATGTGGAGTTGACAGGAACTCTGTTGGGATTTCTTCTGATGCTTTACTTGATTCTCAATTCACCTATAAACTCTGCTCCACTGCTTGTTACCAAAAATGTGCTAACATTGTTGACCTTTACTTCAACTTGGCTGCTGGAGAAGGTAACAACATTACCATTTTCCTTCTTCCATTATTTTCTTTAGTTGAGTCATTTTTTGATCCCCTGCATTAGTATTTTTGGTTTAGTAATTGTTAGAATGTGATAATCTAAATAGAGTAGCTAGCGCGTAAATTGTAAACGGAGAACTCACATGTTCTTTGTAGCAGAGAAGCATAACACTGAACTCAAGGGGCGTATCCACCTTCCGACTTACGGGTTCACGTGAACTCAGTAAATCTTGTCCAAATAGTATAGATGGGTTTAAAAAGTTTACTAAACATCTATAAATGTTTGAATGTGAACCCAGTTACTATTAAAAATTTACTCGAGGTCGTTGCAGAAACCCATAGGTATTAAATTCTAAATCCGCCTCTGACTGAACTACAATTGAAGTTGATTACTGACAGATGGTTGTTGTCATGTCATGTCATGATCTATTGGATCAACCCTTATTCCATAGTCTAAACCCTAATGTTGTTGACAGAGAAGAGCTAGAAAAATATTGTATTCAGGGGCGAAACCATCTATAACAAAGAGCGGTCAACTGACCACCCTTCACCGAAATATTATGAAAAATTACACTGTGTATATAAGTAAAACATTGATTTTAGATGTATAAAATATATATTGAACACCCTTTGCTGGGGATCTTTTTTTAATTCTGTCAAGTTTGAACATCCTTTGAAATATTTCTGGCTTCGCCACTAATTATATTAATTGTACACCATATGTATGTATAGGACCAACTAGGGTTACGGTCGTACTAACTAAAATTACTAGGTTTTACCCTAATGGGCCTTAAAAGCGGGTGGTGAAACCACCTTATAGCAAGGGGTTCCCTTCACGGTAAAATACACTATGAAGGTAGGAATTTTTTTTTATATGCATATACACTATTTGTTGGTTCTCCTTTATTTTTTCATATACATTAACAAAACAACAAAAAAGTCTGGGGATGGAAGTGTATATGCATATCTTACCCCTGTTGTTCCCGATAGACCCGCGGCAAATTCGACACCCCTTAATTTTTTCTTATTTTTTCGTATATTTTCTTTTATATAATTTGACATCTCTCAATGAAAATTCTGGCTCTGTCACGGTTAGAAACACCCCTTATGAGTGGACTCTATTTCCTACAGTATTGTTAATGCGTATGTTGGAAATGTGCAGGAGTGTATTTGCCAGATTTATGCAACAAGCAGAGGACCAACCCACACCGTGCTATGATTGAGCTCTCAAGCAACGGAGCTGCAGTCGAAGATGTAGCTGATGCTCCAGCTCCTTCCCCAGTTTCTTTCTAATTTAATTAATACATTTGAAAAATTAATACTACAACATATACTGCATACAAATTTTTTGTTATTCCTTTAAAAAACAAGTATTATCATTAATGTTGTATTTTTCTACAATGAAAGAGGGATGTGGGGGAATTTTGGTTTGTTTCTAATTCCCTTGGATTTGTTGAAAATTGTTCCGTGAAATTCTTTTTCCCAACAGAACTTGAATGAGATATTCTTCTATTTGGATTGCACTAATTATCTCTTGTTTCAAGTTCTTTGTTTTGACAAAGTGAGAGGAAGTACATGTAAAGTTTTGTGGTATTATCGACAAAGGTTGTGGTCGAGTGATAAGTACTTCTTCATCTTTAATCAGAGGTTTCGGGTTCAAGCCCTAGGTATAGAGTCGTCTTTTTTCAGGAGTGCTTTATCCTGGGACTTCCTAGCGTGAATCTGAATTTAGTCGAGCTCAATATGGGTACCGAAAATCGAGTGGGAAACAAAAAAATGTTTGTGGTATTAAAATTACCATATTAGCACTAATTTTAGTGCCAATAGGAAACCGAAAACGAAAGGAAAAGGGAATTAAACAACCAAATCCGATCCTAATACAAGACAAACAATAAAAAATCTTATTGTTGTCATGTCTCCTCCTCTATATATACAACATATAATACTAGTTATATTCATTCTACGTTTGGGAATATAGTGTCATGATATTGCATCAATTATAGGAGTAGTTTATGATACAAGGACATTCCGGTGCACAAAGTATCCCGTACAGATAGGGCTAAGCTAGCTCATTGCGTATGGGTTCGACTGAACCCAGTCGATTTGGTCAAATTTATATATTATATTTGTCTTAAAAAATTTATTAAATAAGTACAAATTATTAATTTAGAACGCAGTGACTTAAAATGATTAGAATCCCGAACCGATAAGCTACAAGTCCTGGCTCCATCTCTGCGTGCAGAGTTCGGGGAAGGACTACACCCATGAAGTATGATATATAAAAATAGTCTACCCTAATGCAAGCATTAGTGGCTACTTCTACAACTCGAACCCGTGATCTATAGGTCATACGAAGACAACTTTATGGTAGAAAGACACGCTTCCCGTTGCAGAAACATTCAACTGTTGACTATTGACGGTAATAATGTGATCAATAGTGTATGTGAATACCTAATTTTTGCATGCTTTTAATTCTCCTAGAAATACTAATATTTGGATGATTTTTAGTTGTTTGTGCATTTTTATTTGCATTCCTTTATTATAAATACCAAAAATATTATTTATTTATTTATTTGTGTAGTTTAGTTTGCATCTTTAAATTATATATCCCAAAAAGATTTTCTTTTACTTGTATATTTTTTCTAGGACTAAATAAGATAATTAGGGGGTAAGGGATTGGGTTGGTGTATTTTAATCAACATTAAACCAAAATTGGCCCAAAATTTGAGCCCAATTCTGTCATACCCGGTCCATTAGGTGGCTGGCCAAGAAAAAGCTCAAAACGGTGTAGTTTCGCCTTGAAACTACGTCGTTTCACTAAAGTGAAACCAAAACTCAATCTCACCCTTCCATTCCCTCATGATCCAACGGTCCTTATCTATCTCTCCAAGGTATATAAAGCCTAAAATCCCCAAAACTTTACCCCATATTCCTTTATTTCCCTTCTTCTTCTTCTCACTTCTCACTCTCTCCTCTCTTCCTCTAACCTAGCCACCTGCAGCCCCTATTCCGCCGGCCGGAAATCGCCACCGCTGCCGGTCGGCGTCCAAACACCCTCAAAATTTCACCATTCCATCATCCCCCCCCCTTCCATATCTCCAAACCAAATCCTTCAAACCCCCCTCAAACTCCTCGAATTTTAGATCTAGGAAACCCTAGCGGCCACCATTTTTCTCAAATTCGTGAAGTTCCGGCCATCACCACCCCCACAATACATACATGGATGGATAAAACTACTTTAGCTCTATCTTTTTCTATTTGTTTGGACCCCAAATTCCGGCCAGCCACCTCCACTGCCGCGACCACCGCTGCCCGCCGGCTCTGCCACCACTACAGCTTCTTCGTCTTAGTTTTGTCGACCCAAAGGCACTTATTTCTTTTTGGAAAGACACAGAATTCTATTAGTTTGGCGTCTGCCAAAAAGAAACAAGAGCTTCAAGGTCAGGCAGCTACTCCCTCACATCCTTGGCATCTTTCCGTGGCTCGAACAGTGTCAAATTCCCTCGATTGGTATAAACCTTACTTCTTTTCTTTCTTTTTTTTTAAATTATGGTTCTGATTTTTTCGCTTTTGCAATTAGTATTAGTTTTAAAGGTTTAATTTCTATTAATATTGTTGTTATATGTGTGTAATTGAGTATTAGTCTTCAATAATGTGTTACTTTATAAAAGTGAATTTCGCAAATAAAAAAAAGAGAGATGAGGGGTCCATGATGACTTTGGGATCCAGGGAAGTTCAAAGAGGGGCACCTAACCCTTATGTGCAAGTTCAGCAGGGGCAATCCAGCTACCCTCAACATTATTATCCTCCGTCAATTCCTCAATACTCTATGGGCCCACCACAGTATACAATGTTCAATGCTCAGTCCTATGCTCGGCCTCCCAATCAGTAAGTACGGGCACCAGCTCCAAGGATCCCCCGACCTCAACATCAAAAATTTTGGGCACCCTACAATGCTCGTCCCAGGCAGGATTTTGGTCGAGAGCAGAGGCCGTCGGAAAAATTCACTCCATTGGTTGAATCATACTCCAGTCTGTTCCAAAAGCTAAAGCAATTGGGCATGATTGGACCCATCGCTCCCCACCATATGCATCTTGATTCACATGGATTTCAAGCAAATGCTAGATGTGAATATCATTCAGGTGCCCCGGGGCATAACACTGATGAGTGTTGGACTCTGAAAAGAGCCATAAAAAGGCTCATTGCTGAAAAATTGATTGTAGTGACGAATGGTGGGACCCTCATAATGTGACAAACAACCCGTTACCAGCGCACAATGATGTTCGTTTTGTGGGAATGATTGGCCAAGATCAAGAATACAAGCTCGTCGGTCGATCAGAAATGACAGCGGGAGCAATTGAAGACGGGACAGGTCTGGAAGTAAGTCCAAGACGAGATGTGCCATTGATTGTGAAAAGTGCCCAGAGCTTAGAGAAGGAAACTTTATTTGTTCCAAAAATCTCGAGGTTGGAAGTTCGCTCCAATGTTCCAAGCCTAAGGTTGTATGTCCTTAGAGGCTACCCTAACACAAAACAGAACCAGGGTGGTACGAAGGGTATAACAGAGCCGATCATAATCAAACCTGCCGTGCACCCCCCTGTGACAAATACGAAAACCATTACTTGGAACTACAACAAAACTGTGATGACTTACAAAGGCAAGGAAATCATCGAAGAAGTGGGGGAAACTGGAGGTTTGACTTGATCGGGGAGGTGTTACTCTCCAGAAGAGTTGAGAAGGGCCAAGCAAATCAGAGAAGACCAAATGCCAATAAAGAAACCAGTCACTGAAGAAGAGGCGGAAGAGTTTTTGAAAAAGATGAAAGTTCAGGATTACTCAATCATTGACCAGCTGAGAGAGACTCCTGCCCAAATTTCTCTATTATCTCTGCTCATGCATTCAAAAGAGCATGCTCGTGTGCTAATCAAGATCCTAAACGAGACACATGTCTTAGAAAAGACCACAATAAATCAGTTAGAGAAGATGGACAATAGATTTTTTGAGGTGAACAGAATCACCTTTACTGATGATGAACCCCCCAAAGAAGGAGCCGGGCACAACAGGGCATTACACTTGACTGTTAAATGTGAGGGGCACTACGTAAAGCGAGTCATGGTTGATGGAGGCTCGAGCGTAGATGTGTGTCCTCTCTCCACCTTGAAAAGCATGAAGATCAATACAGACATAATCTGACCCATCAATGTCCACAACCGAGCTTTTGATGGCTCAGCGAGAGATACTATTGGGGAGATCAGCCTCACCATGACGATTGGGCCAGTTGACTTTGAAATTATCTTCCAGGTAGTGGACATGGACACTTCTTATAACTTTACTCTTGGAAGGCGATGGATCCATACGGCCCGAGATGTGGCGTCCACCTTACATCAAATGCTCAAGTTTGAACATGACAGGCAAGAAATTATCGTTCACGGGGAAGACGAGTCGTCCATTTATAAAGACTCGTTAATCCCCTGTATTGAGGCCAAGGAAGGGTGTGAGTCCATTGTCTATCAGGATTTTGAAGTGGTTGTTGTGGACCATGTTGAGGAAGGAAAGCCCATTCTACATCCTCGTCTTTCCACCACATCTGTAATGGTGGCTACACTTATGCTGAGACAGGGTTATGAGCCAGGAAAAGGCTTGGGGCATCATTGCAAGGAATCTCGGAGCCCATTTCTCCGTTCAGTAACCAAGGTACTTTTGATTTAGGCTTCAGGCCAACACAAGCAGACGAAGACAAAGCCAAGCACCGCAAAAATCACAGATGGGTCCTGCAACAACTTATCCCTCACATTTTCTATACTTTCGTCAAGCCACAACTCCAAGAAGGTCAAAGTTCCTCGGCGTAGGCAAACATTGATGAAATTTCCCATGGACTCAGCCAGATGTTTTCTGAAGTGAATATGATCCATGTTGTTGAAGGCACTAGTCGTGACGATATGCAACTAATTGGCCTAGGCACCATGCTCAACAACTGGGAAGCAACTCCTCTCCCCACAAGGAATAAGTCTTGGTAGTTTGCTTTTGCAACTTCTTTTTTGTATTTTGGATTACTTTCAGCGTTGTAATCCAAACGTCTCAGTATGATTGTTTTTTTTATGTTAACCCTTCTATCCATTTGAATTCAATGAAATGCAGTTCAGTTTCGTATTAAGTCTTGTATCTTTTCCTTTTCCTAATTTCGGTCATTTTGTTTCCATTTCAGTTTTGTTAATGTCGGCTTTATAACATGACATGCATGCAGAATTCACGCCCAGATCTTAAAAAGCTGTCTAATTTCGAAATAATGCATCAAGAGGTTGAGTATGATGAAGATGAGGTTGGTGAGGAAATCAAAAGAGAGTTGGAACAATTTGAAAACAAGCCTAAGCCTAAACTCAATGAAACCGAGTCCATTAATATTGGAAGTCATGGATATGTTAGAGAAACAAAGATAAGAATTCACACTGAACAAAAAACCAGAGATGCCTTGATTCAACTTTTATTTGAATACAGAGACGTGTTTGCTTGGTCTTATGATGATATGCCGGGTTTAAGTGCTGATCTAGTGGTTCATAAGCTTCCCACGTATCCTGATTTTCCACCAGTCCAAAAAAAGCAACGAAAATTTAAAACGGATATGAGTGACAAAATCAAAGAGGAAATAATGAAGCACTTGAGCGCCAATGCGGTCAGAGTTGTCCGATACACCACCTGGGTGGAAAATGTTGTTCTTGTTCCAAAGAAGTATGAAAAAACCAGAGTCTGTGTTGACTATAGAGACCTGAACAAAGAAAGTCCAAAGGATAATTTTCCTTTGCCAATCATCCACATTCTTGTAGATAATTGCGCAAAGTATGAGATACAGTCGTTCGTGGATTGGTATGTTGGGTACCACCAGATTATAATGGATGAGGATGATGCGGAAAAGACCACTTTCACCACTCCATAGGGTACTTATTGTTACAGGGTCATGCCATTCGGTTTGAAGAATGCAGGGGCATCTTACATGAGGGCCATGACGACCATTTTCCATGATATGATGCACAAGGAGATCGAATTATATATCGATGATGTCATCATAAAATCAAAGACACAGGGTGATCACGTGTGCGATTTGAAAAAGTTCTTCAAATGGCTTAGAAGGTATGACCTTAAGCTTAATCCAACCAAGTGCGCATTTGGGGTTCCATTTGGGAAACTCCTCGGTTTTATAGTCAGCCGTAGAGGCACCAAATTGGATCCATCTAAGATAAAGTCCATTCGAGATTTTCCACCCCCGAAGAACAAAAAGGAAGTCATGAGTTTGCTCGGGAGGTTGAACTACATCAGTAGGTTCGTTGCTCAGCTCACAACCACGTGCGAGCCCATCTTTAAGTTACTGAAAAAAGATGTTGCTATCAAGTGGACGGACGATTTCCAAAAAGCTTTTCATAGGATCAAAGACTATCTGTCAAAACCCCCTATACTGGCTCCTGAACCTGGTAGGCATTTGTTTTTATATCTATCAGTGATGGATAATTTATTTGGATGTGTTCTGGGGCAACATGATGCAACAGGAAAAAGGGAACAAACAATCTATTATTTGAGCAACAAGTTCACCAATTATGAGGTTAAGTACACCGTTTTAGAGAGGACATGTTGTGCCTTGACTTAGGTCGCTCAGAAGTTGAGGCATTATCTATTGGCCTACACTACTTACCTTATATCTAGAATGGATCCTTTGAAGCACATCTTCCAAAATCCAATGCCCACTGGCAGGCTCGTGAAATAGCAAATTCTGCTCACAGAGTTTGACATCGTCTATGTCACTCGCACCGCGATGAAAGAACATGCTTTGGCAGATCATTTGGTAGAGAATCCAGTTGATGATGAGCACAAGCCACTTAGCACATACTTCCCAGACGAAGAGGTCAACTCAATAGAGGGAGTAGTTTCGGACGATATCCATGTATGGAAAATGTATTTTGATGGGGCTGTCAATATCAAAGGAGTTGGGATCGGGGCAATCCTCATCTCACCTATCGGACAAAATTACCCTGCAACGACCCGACTTCGTTTCTTCTATACCAATAATACGACAGAATACGAAGCTTGTATCATGGGTCTGAAAATGGCCCTCGATCTGGATGTGCATGAACTGTTGGTTATGGGAGATTCTGACTTGCTTTTTCGGCAAGCCCAAGGCGAATGGGATACTCAAGACATCAAGCTTATTCCATACAGACAATGTATGCAAGACCTGAGCAAAAGATTCAAATCCATTGAGTTCAGGTACATTCCCAGGTTTCACAACGAGCTAGGCGACGCCTTGTCTACCTTGGCCTCGATGCTCCCTTATCCAGGCAACACTCATATTGATCCATTGGAAATCCAAGTCCAGAATCAACACGGTTACTGCAATACTATTGAGACAGAACTAGATGGTGAACCATGGTATCATGATATAAAACGATTCCTGAAAATAAGGGAATACCTAGAGCATGCCAAGGCAGATAAAAAAAAACTATAAGGCGGCTCGCCAGCGGTTTCTTCCTAAATGGGTGAAATTTTGTACAAAAGGACCCCAGATTTGAACTTGTTGAGATGCATAGATGCCACAGAAGCTGAGAGGATCATGAGTGAATTGCATTTGGGGGTATGTGGACCTCACATGAATGGATATGTTTTGGCGAAGAAGATTCTGCGGGCAGGGTATTATTGGCTTACTATGGAGCGAGGTTGCTTCAGTTTTGTTCGCAAGTGCCACCAATGCCAGATTCATGGTGACCTGATTCACTCGCCACCTTCGGAGTTGCATCCCATGTCCTCTCCTTGTCCTTTCGTTGCTTGGGGAATGGATTTTATTGGGCCAATCGATCCAAAGGCTTCAAATAGGCATAAATTCTTTTTGGTTGCAATTGATTACTTTACCAAGTGGGTGGAGGCCATCACTTTCAAAGCAGTCACCAAGAAAGCAGTGGTAGACTTTGTTCATTCCAACATCATCAGTCGCTTTGGTATCCCAAAGACCATTATCACTGACAATGCATCCAATCTAAATAGTCTTTTGATGAAGGAGGTATGCGAGCAATGTAAAATTGCGCATCGTCGTTCTATTCCTTACCGGCCAAAAGCCAATGGAGACGTTGAAGCAGCGAACAAGAACATCAAGAAGATTCTTAGGAAGATAATCCAAGGTTCCAGACAATGGCATAAAAAGTTGCCTTTTGCTCTTTTGGGATACCGCACAACTACTCGCATATATGTTGGTGCAACTTCTTATCTGCTGGTATATGGAACGGAAGCTGTAATACTGGCTGAAGTTGAAATTCCCTCTCTTCGGATCATCGCGGAGTCGGAGATTGAAGATACAGAATGGGTAAAGACCCGATTAGAACAACTAATGCTGATTGATGAAAAATGCCTAGCAGCAGTGTGCTTTGGCCAGTTATACCAGCAAAGAATGGCACGCGCTTACAATAAGAAAGTGCGTCCAAGGCACTTCGAGGTAGGCCAACTCGTTCTAAAACGCATTCTTCCACACCAAGAAGAAGCTAAAGGAAAGTTCTCCCCAAATTGGCAAGGACCCTACATCATCAAGAAAGTGTTACCAAAAGGGGCCTTGCACTTGGTATATGAAGAAGTACGGGTACCAGACATGACTATTAACGCAGATGCAGTCAAAAGATATTATTATCAGATATATACCCACTATGGAACTTTCACGCATGATTTTATCAGGTCGAGATGGCGAAGGCTATCATTGCTCGCCATTCACAATAAGTGTCACCCTTTTGTTAACCTTTTTAAGCTTTATTTGTCTTATTTGTTTTCCACCTTTTGGAACCTGTGTAAAAACAATATGGGTCAAACAACAAATCTTCTGAGTCGTTGACCTACGTCCGACCTGATTCCGAAAGAATACGTAGGCAACCTTACCCAGGGTTCGGTCCTATCACAACAAAAAAATCCATATTCCCAATACTCCAAAACTGGGGCAGAAGTTTATTTTATTTTACGTTATTTTTTGTAGAAACGGTTCCAAAAGTTGTAATTCAGTTCAAGGTTCTTTTCGCCTTCTCCCTATTAAGAACTTCTGATCTATCTTTGAGAATATTTGAAGTCACCATTGTGAGCACGTGATTTTTCATCCACCATATACTCCTACAAAATTCGATAAAATAAATTAATTTACGAATTTTTGTTGAATTTTAGTGATTAATTGTGAATTGTTTGGATTTGCATATTCATGATTCATCTTTTAAAATCATTAAAATTGCGTCACCATTATCAAGGAGTTATGAACTCATTATTTATAATTAATTTTAATTAGAAAATAGACGGACAATGGTTATTTGGTGTAGTATAAGTTCTAACAACTAATTACCCAAATCAATTATTTATTTTGATTAGGAGTATAAAATTGATTGTTCTCTATTCCTAATTAATCTATAATTAGATAAAAATAAGGTTTAGAATTAATTATTACATTTTTTTTAGATTTAATTAAGCTTGAGTTTAATTAAATCAATTGGGTTAATTAATTAAAAGGACTAAATTCGGACCTGAGATGAAGTCACCCAGGCCCAACATGGTCTCTACACAATGCCCATATACCCAAGCCCAATTACCCCATAACCTGGTCGGCCCTCTCCTGTTATCAAACGACCCCGTTTCATTAAGTGATCCCTCCCAGCCGTTGGATATCATTGATCCAACGGTCCTAAACTAAGGACTAATTAACTATATATTTGTTCCTAAACCCCCCCCCCCCCAGTAAACTAAATTCTAATACCCACCTCCTCACTGGTCTCTCATCTCTCTATGAAAGATCGGCCAACCACCACCACAGTCCCACCGTCCCCCCGCCCTAACTCCGCCGGCCGGAAATCGCCTCCGGCGGCAGAGCATCACCAAATGACCCCAAATTGTTACCAGACCATCTCCTCCTCAGTCACCTCCCACCATCTATTTCACCAAAATCCCACCCAAAATCTCCCAATTTCAGATCTAGGATTCTGAAACCCTAGTTCTCGTATGCTTGCCGATTCAGAGACTTGTAATGGCTTCTACCTACATGGATCGATAGATCTCGTTGAGGGATATTGATTCATGTGGGTTTGAGCCATTTTCAAACCCTGCCGGAGTCCGGCCAAGGTCCGGAAACCTCAATTTTCCGGCCAGATTCCCACGGGTATCTCCCTTCTTTTCTATCTATTTCTTATCTTTTTATTAAAATCATGAATATGGTTGTTCAATTACTGTTTTTATTGTATCACTGTTTAGTCTAGGTTTTGATTTTTTCTTTCACTGTTTTCCACCACCTGTCCATGCTTCTTCTTCTTGATTACTTAAGCTCTAAACGTATTTGTGTTAGTCATGTTCTAATTAATTCGTTCTTGTCAATTAATAACTAGGGCTATCCGTTTAACCACTGATTAATTAGGTTTTTATTTTCTTGCCTATTTTCTCTATTTGATTACGAATAGTTAGTTTAGTTGATTCATGTTTTCTTCTTAACTATTTTCCTTAAGTGCACTGCCCCGTCCCCATATTAATCGATTCCCTAGCTTGTTTTCTTATTTTTAGTTTATTACTGAACTGTTTCCAAAGCCTGACTGAATAATTACTTCGACACATCTTTTGATTTTAGTATAATCTGAAAATTCATCATTCACCTAGATTAATTGATTAGTTAACTATTAATTAGGTGATAAAAGGTAACTAAACTAAATTAATTAAGTATACCTTTGAAACTAATAGCTAATAGTATAGTTAGAAACTAATTCTAAGAACCTAATTAACTAATTAAACTAATTATCTAACCTAACTTCCTAAAAAGATACTAGACTTATAATTTCATTAAGGGTTAGTTCTTAATATAACTTACTAAGTTAGAATTAGCCAACACCTAATCAACCTCTTAAACCAGTCTAAAATCAGTAAGGATTAAGCCCCTTAATTAATCAAGTCTAACAACTTAGTAGTTTCTATTAATTAATCTAAGACAACTAGTTGAAGATCAATTGTACATTTGAGTTAACTAAGTTTAAGAATAATTGATTCACTTAGTTTCACATTTAAATAATCTCAACTCCTTTAACCTAGAAACTAACTTAGGTAGCCTCTTAAGTAATTAAATAAAAAAAATCTGTTTAGGATAATTAATTTAGGTTTCATTAACAAAAATAAATCATTTAACCTAAGTTGAGAAAACTGAGTTGACTAACCTTAATTAAGCCTAATTAAACTGATTAATTAATTAATTTAAACCTAGGCTTAATAATTGGTTAAGTTTCTGATTTTAGGTAATCAAATTGAGTTAACCTAACTAAATAAGTTAGCTTAAGTTGAGGAATTAAATTGATTGACCTACTTTGATTAATTAACTTAAACATAGGTAATTAGTGTGAAACTAACTTCAAACTCCTAATCAATTAACCTTTAAACTAGTTGACCTAACCTTGGTTAAAGAGCAACTACTAGTCACCTAAAGAACATAACTAGTGTTAGTTAACCAAAGTAAAGTAATAACCCAAGTGGTTAACCTTGATTACCCAATGGTAAATTCAGGGACTCCAAAGGGTATAATAGGTAATGCAGACTTAGGGAAGCAGATTTTTTAAGGGTAGAAAGGTCTTTAATAGGTAAGAATATTCTAGAATAGGGGCAGCTGTCTAAAAAGATAAGGTTGACAGCTGCCCTATGTACTATTGACAACTTTTTGAATTGAGAATATTCTAAAAAGATACCCCATTCCCAAATACCTATAAAGAGACTCTCTTTTCACATATTCTGCACCTTTTAACCTTTTTTTGGCCTGCAAAAAGGGCTGAGTATAGAATTTCACACACACACACATATACCACTCTGAAAATACATGAAAAATCTAAAAAATAGAAAAAATAGAGCAGAAGTTACTGGAAACAAAAGTCAGTAGAAAAAAAAAATATGGTCATCCTTTTAAACAAAAATATCAGTGTTGCTTTGGATTTGAAGTTCTCTTCCATTTCTTCCTGGTTTTCTCTGGTTTTCTGTGGCTGTTGCTAAGCATCTCTTCTTCTGTTGTTTCTTATCCACACTTGACCTTTATTTGGTCAAGTTCTTTGCTGTTTTTTCCTCTTTAAAGGTATATAACAGTAAACCTTCATATAAATTTGATTGTGCTAAAATTGGTGATTCATGTTATGTCTTCTTTTCTTTAAGATTGTGTAAATTTGAAACTTCTTCTTCTTTATTCTTAATATAAAAATATGAAATGAGGTTGTTATTATGTTGGTGACAAAACTGAACGTATGTATGTAACTTCTGGATTCTTGAAATCAGCTTGTTTGTTCTTCTGAGTTTTTTTAATAAAAAAAATGCATTTAGCATTTGTTAGTCAGATGGTAATTTTATATGTGTTTAGCATGTTAGAATAGTTTGCACTTGGGTAGATGAGTTTGATTCCTTAATAATCAAACTCACCCCATGACGAGTGCGCAAATATTAGCATGGTTGGCTGAAGTTTACCCTTCAAAAGGGTACAAAGTATGTAGTTAAAAGGGCATTAGAGTTGAGGAATCTGAACCTTTAAATGGTCAGGTTCATCCTCTAAAAAATACCTAAATAATCAAGGTTCTATATAATTATGTTAGTAGTAGCACTAAGGTAGATGAATCTGACTTATTGATAGTCAAACTCACCCCATATTAAGTGTCTAAACAGTAGCTCATGACCCTGAAGTTATCCCTTTTAGGGTGTAGAATAAGTAGTCAAAAGGCTTCTTAGGGTGAAGAATCAGAATCTCCTAAAGTGATCTGATTTTGTCTCTATAAAAGCCTACAAAATTAAAGCTATGGTATAATTGCTAAGAGGAACAAAAGGTGAAATCAATAAGAGCTGAATCTGACCCTTTTATGGCCAGACTCAGTCTACAAAAGCTTGAAGAATGATTTGTTCCTCTAAGAGTGTCATCCAGGACTGAATCTAACCTTCTTCATGATTAGAATCACCTTTTGACAAAGCTCAGAAGTACATCTTCAATGCTGTCCAAACAACAAAGTGTTGGACTTAATGTCAAAGTTTGCTCTATTTGTGTTCTTTGTTCATTAAAGAAACTTAGCGAGTAAGCCTCCATATAGCTTTAGACTTATGTTAGTGTTGGCATTAGGGGGTTAAAACCTGACTCATTCATGGTCAAGTTCACCCTCTGAAAAATGCATAAAGATATGTTCGTGATAGTTTACTCTAAACAAATTTTCAGATTTAAAGCTCGTTGAAACCTATTAAGTGTTTATTCTCTCTGTCAGAATTTTATGTGTAAATCTGAACCTAAAATGTGTATGGACGAGCTAGCATGTTTTAGAATTATCGTACATTGAACCTGACCTTCTTTGTGGTCAAGTTCATTCCATAAGAATGCACAAATGTCACATTATCCTCTTGGTTGTCACAAGACCCCCAAACAGAAGCGTGATTATTTTCAATTGAAACAAAGTGAAGAATAAGAGGATCAATAGCTTAGAGCTTAGTCCTATTATCATGCAATTCTTTTTTTTATTCTGTAAATTTTTAGAAGACAATGTAATTTTATTTTTCAGAATCATTGTAATTAAAGACTGGACTGTATATATTTAAATTCTGCTTAATATTCATGTTTTTTTTTTCCTCTGAAAAGTAGGTTGTTTTTTTATAGTGAATTTAATAACCCAATCCCTGTATCTAAAATAGCATGACAACAGTAGGAGGTTGAGTATATATCTAAGCTGGCATGTATAAGATTTCCATAAACACGCTGATTTGAACAATGGCTATCACGATTATAGTTACCATCAGTATGAAGTAGAGTTAATCACACCTAATTCATTTTGCACCTAGTAAACTCTCTGAAATCAACGTATGTAGCATATTCTTTACAAATGAATTTCAAATTCTAGTGACACATGCTCACATTTATACGGACAAAAGAAACCATAGGTTAGGCCTAGACTACAAAGTTCAAAAACCAAGTATTCACTTTTGACAATCTGCATCCTCGAAAATCTGGCGATTTATTTGTACACAATTTGGCAAATCCTTTGAATGTATATGAAGGTAATTTTTTCCAAAAATGATGACTGAAAATAACACTAAAATGCAGATTCTGGTTATTTTTGTGCAAATGTTCCTATTATGCTTATCCCCAGTAATGTTAGTTCAAACAACACGTATCCTTTCCTGTTAACTAGATACGATTAGGATTGGCCAAAGGGTGAAACAATCCAAAGGCTAAAATGGCCATAGCCCGAAACATGTTATCTTTAGGCTAGTGAATCTCATTTAGGTAATTCCATAGATAGAATGAATATCTTTAGTTTGAAACATGACGAAATTTATCATTACCTCAAAATTACCTAAACTACACTCGGGAGTGGCAGCTCATGCCCCCGACCCTCGACTCCAAACAACTAATAAAATTGCACATAGCAACCACGGGTGCATTTCATGTGACGTGTTTGCCATGTGTTCAAAAACAACAAGTGCACGTCATCGTGACTTGTCCAAGATAAATCCATAAACATCCTAATCGATCTTAAAAAATAAAAGGCTCTTTCAAATAGAAAACACGTTAAGGGATAATCGAATATCGCCTCAAATAGGCACTGTAAAACCGTCATGACCAATAGCCTTGACTACGTAACCTACACTCGGGTGTGAAAACTCATGTCCCCGTCTTCAAACTTTAAATTATAATAAAATCACGTGTTGTAATTACGGGTGCATTTCATGTGGCGTAATTGTAACATGTACAAAAGCATAAACGAGTGCACGTTCTCGTGACTTGTTTTCAAGATAAATTCATACTTATCAAAAGCGGCTAAATTTCAAAGAGTTCAAATATGCAATAGGCTCAAGCACGCAAATAATTAGATAACTTAGGCCAAATATTAAGAGTTAAGCGACCGTGCTAGAACCACGGAACTCGGGAATGCCTAACACCTTCTTCCGGGTTAACATAATTCCTTACTCGAATTTCTGGTCGCAGACAACTTAAAACAGAGTCTAAATTTCCTCGGTTTGTGATTTCAACAAAACGGTGTCCCGGAGCATCGTCAAAAATCCGAGTGGCGACTCTGAAAAATAATAAATAAATCCCAAATCCGAAAAATGTCACTTAAAGTGGAAAAACTCCCTTATTAACCTTCATTAATCCCGGGGGTAGTGAAAAAGGAGGTGTGACAACCATGCCATGGGCAACCTTCCGCATGTCGTATTTTAGTAAAGAAAAAAAAAGTAAAAAAAAGAGAAAAAAGAAAAGAAAAGAGAGAGTCTTATTGGTGAAAACCCGTATGACACTGTAAGGCGACAATGAGCAGAGAAATGAGAGAGTCTTATTGGTGAAAACCCAAATGGACACCATAAGGCGACAGTGAGTAGAGAAATGAGAGAGGTTAGTTAGTGAAAACCGGCAAAGGGCGCTACTAGCCGAATGAGGGTCTTCGATACCCCGGCATGAGCACAACCAAGACAATTTCAAGATGAACATTTGCGATGGATTTTGAGAATTAGATAGCTAAAACGGATCAGGCGTCCAAACCAAAATGCATGTCATGATTCATTGAAGTCAGCACATACTTCCAGATAAGTCTCCCTATTCCTTTCCCCGAAGGGACACCTTTTGTTTAAAAACAGTTCTGTATCACTTTCAATTTTTCTTCTGTTTTTACCCATAATTTTTCTTTGAGTTCCTTTTGGTCTAATCTTTCGTCAAAATCGAAACAACTGCAAAATTGGCTATAGTTTCCCCGTAATATCAAGCACAATTTGAGGCATATATGGCATTGACGAAGGCATAATCCATCTGTGATCTCATTGGATAAGGCAAACAAAGTGTCTCAAAGAAACTGAAAAGGTCGCCTAAGAAGGACCTGCTTCGTGAGAAAAATTGATAAGCACTACGGACACAAACTGGCACTGGGTACAATTGAGTTTGATTTCAAGGAAAAATTGCATCGCCTTAGGTACAAGGGTTAGCGGTACCATGGACATCCGAGTATGAAACAGACAGGGGCAACATCGGAAACGAAGGGTTCCAGAATGCAATACAGAGTATCCGATCACCTCGGCACCACACTGCTGGAATCAGTTCTTCAACAGCAGAGTGGCTGTGAATTCAAACCACAACAAGGCATCAAGGCCACAAACCAACAACCACTTTCAAAACTCACAAATTTTTCTTTGTTTGAAAGCAAGAACAAAGCAGGGCAGAATGGAGATTCTCAAAAGACGAATGTCACCAAACGTAAGCTCCTTAAAATCTCCGTTTTTCTTTTATTTTCAGCATACATCACTATTGTCCATATCTCCCATTTTGTAGCTTAACTCAGGTAGAATTGTTTCGCCTCGGGGGATCCAGCTCATAGTTCCGGGTAGAAGTACTCTTCACTCAGGTCGTTTTACGTAGCTTAACTCAGGTTGAACTGTTTTGCCTAGGGGGATCCAGCTCATAGTTCCGGGTAGAAGTACTTTTCACTCAAGTCATTTTACATAGCTTAACCCAGGTAGAACCATTTCACCTAGGGGGATCCAGCTCATAGTTCCGGGTAGAAGTACTTTTCACTCAAGTCATTTTACATAGCTTAACCCAGGTAGAACCATTTCACCTAGGGGGATCCAGCTCATAGTTCCGGGTAGAAGTACTCTTCGCTCAGGCCGTTTTACATAGCTTAACTCTGGTAGAACCATTTCTCCTAGGGGGATCCAGCTCGTAGTTTCGGGTAGAAGTACTCTTCGCTCAAGTCATTTTACATAGCTTAACCCAGGTAAAACCATTTCGCCTAGGAGGATCCAGCTCATAGTTCTAGGTAGAAGTACTCTTCGCTCAGGATGTTTTACGTAGCTTAACTCGGGTAGAATCATTTCGCCTAGAGGAATTCAGCACTTTATTAGTAATATAGGGTACCAACCCCTGGTTACATTCCTTTCAGTAATACAGGGCGCCAACCCCTGGTTACATTCCATCTCAGTAATACAGGGTACCAACCCCTAGTTACATTCCTTTCAGTAATACATGGTACCAACCCCTGGTTACATTTCTTTCAGTAATACAGGGTGCCAACCCCTAGTTACATTTCCTCCAGTAATACAGGGTATCAACCCCTGGTTACATTCCTTTCTAGTGATACAGGGTACCAACCCCTGGTTACATTCCTTTCAGTAATACAGGGTGCCAACCCCTGGTTACATTTCCCCCAGTAATACAGAGTATCAACCCCTGGTTACATTCCTTTCAGTAATACAGGGTGCCAAAAATTGAAAAACTTTTTTTTTTCTTGGTCAGGTCAATAAAGTCATGAAATTCTTCGTTTTTGATCTTTTATAAAAAATGGATTTATCTGAACCAATACATGATTTTCTTTTAGTCTTTCAACCCCTGGTTACACTTCTTTCAGTAATACAGGGTACCAACCCCTAGTTACATTCCTTTCAGTAATACAAGGTACCAATTCCTGGTTACATTCCTTTCAGTAATACAGGGTGCCAACCCCTGGTTACATTTCCTCCAGTAATACAAGGTATCAACCCCTGGTTACATTCCTTTCTAGTGATACAGGGTGCCAACCCCTGGTTAGCTCTGTTTTGTGTCAGAATTTGGTGAAAAATGGACTGTTTTGGCACACAAAAGTTAGTCCTTTTGGACAGATTTTTGGTGAACCAAAATCTGTCCAAAAGGACTTATTTTTCCTACTTAAAGAGGCCATTCTTTCTCACTTGAGGACACACAATCTACTACACAATTGCTGAACTTTTTTACACACTAAAAAACATAACTTTGAGAGTAAAATCAACAGCTAAACATATCCAATAGCAAGATGAAAATTCTGAGATCGGTGAGTGTTTCTTAGAGTGCAAAACTTGTAAGAAATAGAGGGGTGTTGTAAGCATTTTCTGGAGTTACTAGTGGCTAGTTTCAACTGTTTTGCTAGGTATTCTGGTCCATTTTCTTGAGTTCAAAGTCCGTTGGTTGTTGTTGTCTTTTGTTGTGTTGCTGCTCATATTACTGTTGTTCTGCTCTGATCTGGAAAGAGTTGATTTGCTGAATTTTTTCTTCTTTCTGCTGTCCAGGTAATTTTCAGACCATGTACACTCTTTAAATCCAGTTGGAATGAAAGATAATGATGTTGGGAAATATTAGTAGCGTCATTCGTCTGTTGTAATTCATTTTTACATTCTCTTAGATGTTGGATAATATTATGACTATATGTTAGTAATTAAGCTGTGACAAACACTTTTTATCAAAGCTTTGGATATAATATTGTTTGGCCATCATTTGCCTAGTTGTGTGAAAGGAGTATATGTTAAACTTTGAGCCTATGTAAGTAAATCTAGCCTTAAGTTTTTTTTAATATTTAGTTTTATGTTTGTCCCTTTGTGGTTGCAAAGTTAAACCCTTTCATTGATTAAAGTCCAAATAACCTTGCTTATTTCCTCAAAAGGGTTATTTTAGCAAGGTGGTTAAATTGTAAATAGAAGGTGATTATTTTTGTAAACTTATTTTGTAAATAGCTGGCTATGGATTGCAAATGTCAAGATAAGACCAGGTATGTAATGTGGCTCTAAAAGGCCACAGTCCGCAGACTTGAAGTTCAAGAGCACATGGGCCTCTTGGATTTTTTTCCCTTGGAAAATGAGCCTGTTGGTTTTATCAGCCCAATAATGGGACGCCCCATTTTAATATCACTACAAGCCCACATTTACTACTTATAAACCATTTAGGTTAGTAAAAAAAGGGCTTTTTACACTACTCTCCTCTTTTAAACTAGTGACCGTAATAATTGCAATACCATTTTAATTTGTCATAGACTACTCATTTTGAATATTTAATTTTTCTTAAATTAGAAAATAAACCATCAATCTATAAATATAAAAATGCTTTTCTTCTTTGATTAATTTCATAACGTAGTTTTATTTAAGTTAGTGAATTTTTTTTAGGATAACAATAGTAATAGTCTAGTCGAGTTATAAAAAAAATGAAGTGAAAATTTATTATTATTATATATATATTTTAAAAATATTGGTCAACTTTTTTTTAATCATTAAATAAATTCAATAAGATTATTTATTTATAAAATATTTTTAACAAAAAATAATTAATTTCGTCTTAACCGATGTCGGTAGGACTCGCTTCGGAATAAAGAAATAAAAATATAAAAATGACAAAATCATGAAGGCACGTCTTGTTCCAATTCTTTCAAATAAATAAAAGTTCTTTTTTTTTAAACTCCGAGTATGCTCCACTTTTAGGTGCGACACACGAACCAAGGTCGAGGATACGCGTTTTGGTTAGTGCACGTTAGGGTTGAGGATACATGTCCTAGTTTTGAGATTAATGAAGTCATCAACAATAAAGGCGGACACATGCAAAACATGAAAACAAAATAAAGTTTAGTTTATTTAAAATTTATTTAAAGCCAAATGTAGTCAATAAAGCGACTGTGCTATAACCACGGGACTCAGGGAATGCCTTACACCTTCTCCCCCGTCAACAGAATTTCTTATCCGGACTTTGTTTTCGCAGACCAATAACAAAGGAGTCAAATCTTCCTTTGATTAGGGATTTAAATAAAAGGTGACTTGGAACACCTAAAAAATCAATTCCAAGTGGCGACTTTGTAAATAAAATAATCTCTACTCAAATTTGTCACTTTAATTAGAAAAACTCTTTAACTCACAATCCATAACACATACATATTTTGGGGTAGAAAAAGGGGTGTGACAGTGTGTGACTGTTAAATTAAAACAATTTCCCCCCTAATATTCATAAACACCTTAACAACCCAACTCCTTCGACGGTATGTTGTTTTTTTCTTTCATTTGTAAATTGGGTGTTAAGCAAATATATATGTTGTATGGTTTCCAGGCTTAGTTAGAGTATGTTCTTCTGTTTAGTTATCCCAAATATTATGCAACTGCTTGCGGAGGCGGATTTAGAATTTGAAATTTTTAGGTGCTACGTAGCTTTGAATGTCTGTGTATCTGTACGTTGAGATAGAGTAAATATTTTATCGGTGAGAAACTTTGAATTTCAATTCGGTTATTATTTTATTGGTATATAGTATAAATTGATGGGGAAAAAAATATATAGTGCTATAGTTATGATATAGCAAAGATTTGCAAAACAAAATGCTATTTTAACTTTGTGTGAAAAAAAACAAATACTTAACTAATAAGTGACACAACAATAAAGTAAAAAATTAACAAATAAAGTAAGATGTTTAATAATAATTACGAAGAAGAAAAAAGAGCACAGAATATATATATATAGAGAGAGAGAAAGAGAGAGAATAATAGAAAAGTCAAAAGGTTCAAAAAATATTGCCACCGGGGTTTAATCCTTTACAACCAAGGTGAAATCTCATATCCTTTACCTGTGACACCTTTGTATCATTTGTTATTATGGGTGGCGCTTTAAATATACATATATGATTTCTTACCTCAGAGTCTCAACCGTAGTTTGGGGGTGAGGTACAAGTACCACCCCTCGGGGCCTTATAACTAGACCCGTCCCTGACTGCTTGTAATGTCCAACACCTAATTCTTGAGTCACCCTTGGCTATATGTTTTGTCAAAATAAATTTGGGTTTTATTTGGCAAACATATATTTGGTCCTAGATTTTGTTTATATTTTGGTAAAATTCCAAATCCAAAATCAGCTCAAAATATCACTATTAGATTTTAAAAAATTGCCCTAAACTTTTGTATTTTAAAAAAGAGCCCATTATTTATTATTTTGTAAAAATGTTGCTTCGTTTTCTCGGTCATCTGATAGTGTATCATGTAGTTCATTATAAACATGATAATTTTGTACCAAATTTATTTATGTTCAAGACTATGATTTGCGATAATATAATGAATGTTATTGATAATGATATTGTTCGGTATTTGTGACAGTTTCTAGAATTTATTGGTATAAGTCATATTTCATATTTTTTCAAAATAAATTTGGAAAATATGTTTTGAAAACTGATGTCCAAACACACTTTCATCTTCAAATCAAACTTCACCCCAATCATAATTTTCAAAACAAATTTGGGAATCTATGGCTAAATACTAGCTTAGAGTACCGTAACATATAATTTAGTTATGTAAATTTTGAAGCAATCAATGGGTTAAGGTATGTCATTTTGATGCAATGTAAATACATTTTGTGGTTTGAAGCAATGTAATGAATTTTCTTGTTTTATGACATTATGGTGGTTGTATCTATACCTAGAGCTTCTGATTTAAGTTGCACAAAATGGTACTTTAAGGGGCTTAAAAATGGAAAACAATATGCTCTATGTGATGCCTTAAATTGGTGAAAAAATTCACTGTATAATTTAACCAAGTACTTCACAAGTGAGCTTCAAAAGTTGCTGCGTAATTGCAGTTTGGAACCAAATTGGATCAAATATGCCTAAATGTATGTGTAGGTTTAAATATGCCCTAATTATGCTCGGTTTGGTTCTAGTAAAAATGGTGTGGGGTAGCCATTATTTAAGATGGTATTTATTTTTTATCCATCAATTTTAATGTTGAGCAAAAATAGCTACTACTTTATTAAAATTAATATGAAAAGATATTTTTACGCTTTCTTTTATTTCTTTTCTTCTCAAACCCTCGCTTTATACCCTTTACCAAAATTACTCTCTCGCTTTATACCCAAAATCAAAAGTTTAGAGCCCAATGCTTCCCTCTCATGAATCTAGAAAATTTGCGAAGCCGATTTTGGAGAAGACGGTCACCTGGGCTTTGTTGATTTTGTGAAAATTGAATCAAATTAGCTACTAGGATTGTTTGTACTGATATTGTATTTCTTACTGGAGTTTCTTTTGTGGGGATTAAACGAGAATCAAATTCAATTTCTGAAATGTCCTTAACTTTTGAACATTAAGCGAAACAAGTAAGCGTTAGGACATAATTTTTTAAACGTCCTGAAATATTGAACTAGGAATCTAATATCGAGGACAAACGTTTCTGAAATGTCCTTAACTTTTGGACATTAAGCGAAATAAGTAAATGTTAGGACATGATTTATTCTAAACGTCATGAAATATTGAACTAGGAATCTAATATTGAGGACAAACGTTTCTGAAATGTCCTTAACTTCTGGACATAAAGCTAACCATGTCCTTAATATTTATAAAACACTCATGAAGTTAAGGACATTATGTCCTTAATATTTACACTGCACATATGAAGTTAAGGACACCATGTCCTTAACATTGACGCTACACATATGAAGTTAAGGACATGATGTCCTAAAGTTTAACAACAGAAGGTGCAAACACAGAACACATTGTCCTTAATATTTAAACAACATTCATGAAGTTAAGGACAATGTGTCCTTAATATTTACACAACACTCATGAAGTTAAGGACACCATGTGCATAGGGGTATTTTTGTCCGGGAGGGTAAAAGTTTATTAAAGCACTGGCTAAAAAGAAAATATATTTTAAACAGTAATTAAAAAATAAATACAACTTTAATTAGTGGCTAACTGTGCATTTTCCCTTGGTTCTATGTAAAACATAAGGGCATATTTGGCCCAAGAAAGTAATGGTAGGGGCATGATTGGGCCAAACTATTAACGGATGTCAAATGTTGTAAAATATCAAATACTTAAGGGCGTTTTTATCCTTTACCCTTTGTTTCCCACATCTGCTGGATTTTCATATTGAACAACTTAAAGTATTTCTTTGATAAGTAAACAACTTAATTTCCTTGACTTCATTCTAATACAATTAACATTGTCAAAGATATCTAAACTAATTTGGCCAGTGGCTTGGAACTGTTTGATCTCCTATTGCATTATGATCAAGGCAACTGCATTATAATTTTGTTTCTATCAAAGATAAGTTCTAATATTTTTTTTAGTGATTTTGAATAAACTATTCCTTGAGTACTTGGTGTGTTATTTTTATTTTGAGTTGGAATTGTAGTAAAACTCTTTGGCCTAATGCCAACTGAGTTCCCGAAATTGAACCTTTGTGCAGATGATATATTTTTGACGCTGGTCAATTATTGTAAGTAGAGATGGTATTAAGACTTGTCCACTATACTAAAAATATATTTTCACTTTTCTTTGTCAATTTTAGGAAATCAAGAGAAGATCATATATTTTTTCCTATTTTACCCTTATCATTAATTACTCATATCACAAATCATATTCCAAGACTTCTCAAAATAAAATCATTATTATGAGTACTATGGTAAAATATACATTTCACCTATTATTCTGAAGTGACACTGGCGTGCTAAGTCCATGGTAGACAAGTAAAAGTGAATGGAGTCAGTAGTATTGTTTACCAAAAATGGACAACTGTCTGTGGGGCAGGGGAATTGCCAAATAGAGAGAGAGACGAACGTTCTTGCCTTATCCTTCACATACAAAACTAACGCAAATACCTGGTTCAAAAAGCACCAAGTAATACATCCTACTCACCATTTATACAAGGAAATTTCCAGTCCTCAAATGCCCACATCAATCTTCTCATCTCCATCCAAACACATCTCTCTGATCAAACTGCCGTCATATCTCTTCCACTACTTGCCAATAATCATCTTTACTTTGGCAAGCCTTTTACCAACATTTTCTTTCTTCTGTTTTCTCACTGTTTCATTACAATGGCTGATTACATCACAAATACTAGAAGGAATTCCAATACACAGTTATTACAAGAACTCGAAGCACTGAGTGAAACACTCTATCAGCCAAACACTTCTTCAACTAGCACAACCCGAAGAACTGCCTCCCTTGTCCTTCCTCGAACGTCTGTCCCTCCAATTGCTATCGCTGATGATCCGATAACCAGTGCTAAAAATGATGACAGTGTCATCAATCCTAAGCCGAGGTCGAGGCGCATGTCATTGTCGCCATGGCGTTCTCGTCCAAAGCTGGACATCGAGAGCGAGGACAATACTATCCAACAGAGTAGCAACACCACCAAGTCATCGAAGAAGTTGGATAGCAAAGCCGAGTCCAACTCCGAGAAAAAAGGCTTATGGAACTGGAAACCAATTCGGGCTCTCGCCCACATTGGTAAGCAAAAGCTAAGCTGTTTGTTCTCAGTTGAAGTCGTCACGGTTCAGGGACTACCTACATCCATGAACGGGCTTCGGCTATCAGTTTGTGTTAGAAAAAAGGAAACCAAAGAAGGAGCAGTACAAACCATGCCATCTAGAGTTTCACAGGGTGCTGCTGATTTTGAAGAGACCCTTTTCATTAGGTGCCATGTTTACTATACACCTGCTACTACTACTGGTAGTAATGGAACTCGCTTTAAATTCGAACCACGTCCATTTTCCATATATGTGTTTGCTGTGGACGCAGAGGAGCTTGATTTTGGAAAGAACTTAGTGGATTTGAGTGAAATGATTCAGGAGTCCATAGAAAAGAGCTTTGAAGGAAACCGAATTCGCCAATGGGACACGAGTTATACTCTTTTAGGGAAGGCCAAGGGGGGAGAGCTAGTTCTCAAATTGGGATTTCAGATAATGGAGAAAGATGGCGGAATTGGAATTTACAACCAGGTTGAGGGGCAAAAGACGGGAAAAAATGTGAACTATTCATCATCATCATTTGCTCGAAAGCAATCCAAAACATCTTTTAGCGTCCCAAGTCCAAGAATGACTAGCCTAAGTTCATCAAATTGGACTCCTTCACAAACAGGAACAACACCAAATCTTCAAGGAATTGATGAGCTGAATCTAGATGCTGAGCCTGAAAAGGAACCAGAGTCAAAAGCAGAGGATCTTGATCTCCCGGAGTTTGATATTGTGGACAAAGGAGTTGAAATTCAAGATAAAGATGACGCAAAAAAAGAAGTAGAAGTAAAAGAAGAGGAAGACGCAGAAGAAGAAGAAGAAGAGCAATCTGAAGGAAATTCTGATAAAAGATCAGTATCAAGTCATGAGGTAGTTAAGGAGATTGTGCATGATCAGCATCATTTGACTAGATTGTCGGAACTTGATTCCATTGCTCAGCAAATCAAAGCTCTTGAATCCATGTTTAAAGATGAAAATCAAGTCAAGACAGAGGATGACGACTCTGAATCCCAAAGGTTGGATGCAGATGAGGAAAATGTGACAAGGGAATTTCTTCAGATGCTCGAAGATTCAGGTGGGCAGTTAAAGACGGATCAACAAGAAACCCCCACATTCAAGGTGCAAGGAGGAGATGAAGATAGAAAAAAGAGAAAATCAGTCATATTTACACCAGATCTTGGAAAAGGGCTGGGTTGTGTAGTTCAAACAAGGAATGGAGGTTTCTTGGCGGCCATGAATCCTCTTAATACTGTTGTTTCTAGAAAAGACACCCCAAAACTTGCAATGCAGATATCAAAACCATTTGTTTTTCCATCAATTTTGTCGTCTATGAATGGATTTGAAATATTCCAGAGGATGGCAGCTATTGGGATGGAAGAATTTACGTCCAAGATCTTATCGATGATGCCAATGGAAGAACTCGTGGGGAAAACAGCAGAGCAGATAGCTTTTGAAGGTATTGCTTCAGCTATTATTCAAGGGAGGAACAAAGAAGTAGGTGCCAGCTCAACTGCTGCTCGTACAGTTGCAGCAGTGAAATCGATGGCAACAGCGATGAACACAAGCCGTAATGAGAGGATTTCTACAGGGATTTGGAATATCAGTGATGAACTGTTGACAGCGGACGAAATTCTTGCATTCACACTGCAGAAAATGGAGGCAATGACAATCGAAGCCCTGAAAATTCAGGCAAATATTGCGGAAGAAGAGGCGCCATTTGATGTTTCCCCACATTCTGCAAACAAGAAAGACGATCATGGTCACCCACTGGAGTCCGCAGTTCCACTTGAAGATTGGGAAAACGATGACAAAAGCGATAATGTAATGATATCTGTTGTGGTTCAACTGAGGGATCCATTGAGGCAGTTCGAGGCAGTTGGAGGACCTATGATAGCACTGATTCAAGCAGTTCATATCGATGAGAAAACTAATGACATCTACGATGAAAAGAAGTTTAAAATAGCATGTTTGGCGATTGGCGGATTGAAAGTTGGAAGCGGAGAAAAGAATAATGCATGGGACACAGAAAAGCAGAGATTGACTGCAATGCAGTGGCTGGTGGCTTATGGACTTGGTAAAATGGGGAAGAAAGTAAAGAAAGGTTCAGCAGTAAAGGGCCAAGATTTGCTATGGAGCATATCATCACGTGTAATGGCGGATATGTGGCTCAAGTCAATAAGAAATCCAGATATCAAGTTCATCATGTAGACAGCAAGGGTATACATCATTTTTCGTCATTCTTTCCGCATTCCAAAAAGAAATAAGCAACAAATAGTTGTTAGTGTTTGCATTTTTTATTGGTGAGTAGATCTATTCCGTTTCTTGTAGGAAATACTGAACTGCTGCATCAGGTTTCTTTAGTAACTAGATGGGAGTGCCCATACTATGCACGGGCGTGGGGCATGGTATCTTTGTTTGTGTTTTTTCATAGATTCTTGAAAGGTTATTCAAGATTGTAAATGAGATTAATTTTGTCTTTCTACAAGTAATAAGGAAGCTGTCAATTTAAAATTTGACATGGTCGTTAATTATTTGGTACTTTGAATGGTCATTTCGTGATAAAGTTATGTATTTTTCTGTGAACAATTAATCATCCTGATGTATTCTACTTGGATAGAATAATTGATGATTTCGAATGTATGACAAAACATCCTTACACTTGGCTTAAATCACTTTACTTGGGAAGTTATCAAGTCCATTTGGAGAGGTATATCCCTATTTGAATTCAATCTTGGTTTAAGTAAAACAAACCAACATCATGAGCATATTAAGCCACAAGCAGATTGACTAAGATATTGATAGAAATGGAAAGTCGATGCACAGTCTGCTGTTAAATTGTGCCTATGACTGACTATCAGATTTTTATGTAATAATTCCCTTGAGTACCTGAACTCTCTATGCATCTGAAGCCAACAAAAAGCAGCAGAAGATTATCTACTAAAAGCCACTTGTACGAGTCTTATGCTTATATATTTGCGTGTAGATGACCAAGCCAGACATCGTGATGCTGAAAAAACCAAAAAATATTCAAGAGGAATCTCCTTTCAATTTAGAAATGAGGAGTAAAGTAGGGTTTTCCATTGTGCATTTGAGCAATGAAAGAATGTGGTAGTTCAAGTTCTGTTTTGATTATGGCCTTTGACAAATAGAGCAGTATCAACTTTGAAAGGAAATTTTATGACCAAAAGAGATATCTTCTGCCAAAATGTATTTCACTACTATGTGAAACTAAGAGTGGTTGACTGGGTTGTTCAATGTAATATTTAAGACTAAGAGGATGCCGGAAGAGTGGAGGTGGAGTACATTGGTACCCTTGTATAAGAACAAAGGGGATATCCAATGTTGTAACAACTATAGGGGTATCAAATTACTAAGTCATACCATGAAAGTCTGGGAGCGGGTGGTTGAGGCGAGGGTGAGGAAGACGACGTCTATATCCGAAAACTAGTTTGGTTTCATGCAGGGTCGCTCCACTACGGAGGCTATCCACCTTGTTAGGAGATTGGTGGAACAGTTCAGGGATAAGAAGAAGGACCTCCACATGGTGTTTATTGACTTGGAGAAGGCGTATGACAAGGTCCTTGGGGAGGTGCTATGGAGATGTCCGGAGGTTAAGGGCGTGCCGGAAGCCTACATCAGAGCGATCAAGAACATGTAAGATGGAGCTAAGACTAGGGTTAGGACGGTGGGAGGCGATTCGGAGCATTTCCCGGTGGTTATGGGGCTTCATCAAGGATCTGCGATTAGCCCATTCCTATTAGCCTTGGTGATGGATGCACTAACACACCATATTCTAGGGGATGTGCAATGGTGTATGTTATTTGCTGATGACATAGTTCTGATTAACGAGACGAGGGTCGGTGTTAACGAGAGGTTAGAGGTCTGGAGACAGACCCTCGAGTCTAAGAGTTTCAAATTAAGCAGGTCTAAGACAGAGTACCTGGAGTGCAAGTTTAGCGCCGAGTCGAGTGAAGTAGGCAGGGACGTGAAGCTTGGATCTCAGGTCATCCCCAAGAGGGACAACTTCAAGTACCTTGGGTCGGTGATTCAGGCGGACGGAGAGGTCGGCGAGGACGTCACTCAGCGTATAGGGGCGGGGTGGATGAAATAGAGGCTTGCATCAGGAGTCTTGTGTGACAAGAAAGTCCCACCGAACTCAAGGGTAAGTTTTATAGAGCTGTGGTTAGACCGGCCATGTTGTCTGGGGCAGAGTGCTGGCCGGTTAAGAACTCCCATGTTCAGAGGATGAAGGTTGCGGAGATGAGGATGCTCAGGTGGATGTGTGGGCACACTAGGATAGATAGGATTAGGAATGAAGATATTCGGGCGAAGGTGGGGTGACCCCGGTGGATGAGAAGATGCGGGAAGCGAGACTCAGATGATTCGGGCACGTGTGAAGGAGAAGCCTTGATGCCCCGGTGAGGAGATGTGAGCGGCTGGCGGTGGTTGGCTCGAGTAGAGGTAGAGGGCGGCCTAAGAAGTATTGGGGAGAGGTTTTTAGGCAGGACATGGCAAGAATGCGGATTACCGAGGACATGGCCCTTGATAGGAAGGTCTGGAGGTCAAGCATCAGGGTTGTAGGCTAGGGGGTACTAGAGCTTTTCTTACTTCATTCACGGGGTGAGGCGGGGTTGGGTAGGGTTTACCATAGATGGCTTGCGTATTTTATTGAGCTCCGGTTGTTTCTGGTTAATATTATTGCATGTCATTTATTTTATGATTTTCATGTTTAGGCTACTATTTCTGCGATTTCTGCTGGAGTTACTACTGAATTGTCTTTTTCTTTTCTTGTTTTTACTTTCCTGTGCCGAGGGTCGATTGGAAACAACCTCTCTGCCCTATCGGGGTAGGGGTAAGGTCTGCGTACGCATTACCCTCCCCAGACCCCACTTTGTGGGACTTTACTGGGTAGTTGTTGTTGTGAAACTAGTGCATCAGCAGAATATGTTGCATGATTTTGTAAGGACACGAATCTATTATGCTGCTGTAAATGAGAAAGACAAAAGCAGGTGGATCCCGTATTGTCAAGAATATAACAACAACAATAACCCAGTAAAATCCCAGAAGTGGGGTCTGGGGAGGGTAGAGTGTACGCAGACCTTACCCCTACCCTAGAGGGGGTAGAGAGGCTATTTCCGAAAGACCCTCGGCTCGAGAAGAAGAAAAATAAACAATAGACAATAGATCAGTGACAGCAATAGAAGATAAAAATAGTAACATCGTAAGAAATAGAAATATAGATGTAAAAGCAATAACTATAAACAACAATGCTACCATAAAAAATAGTGAGGAAACTACATAAACCAGTAACAACCCACAACTAAACATCAACAGGCCAGCCTCGCCCCAGGAACAACCCTAACCTACAACCCTAATGCTCGACCTCCACCCCTTCCTATCCAGAGCCATGTCCTCGGAGATCTGAAGTCGCGCCATGTCTTGCCTGATCACCTCACCCCAATACTTCTTAGGTCATCCTCTACCTCTCCTCGTACCTGCCAATGCTAATCACACCTCCTAACCGAGGCATCTATGCTTCTCCTCCGCACGTGCCCGAACCATCTAAGCCTCGCTTCCGCATCTTGTCGTCCATGGAAGACACGCCCACCTTCTCCCGAATATCTACATTCCTAATCTTATCCAGTCTAGTGTGCCCGCACATCCATCCCGAATAACTCTTGAACGTATATCATCACTGGAATGAATTGTCAATAATATCATGGTGCTTTACTAAGGCAAGGACTACAAAGCTGCTGGATTATACTATAACAGCTTAGCCTCTAAATTGTCGCGGAATTCCTTCTAAATCAGAACATTGGAAAAATAAATGATACTATCAATTTTCTTAACATCTTTTAGGGGAATGCTTATGTGCAAATGAAATAGATCAGCTTTGGCACTTCATCTTTAACTTTTTTTGGATAGGTGAATCTGATGATACACACTTCTTGCAGAAGAGTGCATAAAGTATAGGTATCTTCTAGTTTTAGCACAACCAACCGACACCCTAATGTCTTTCTTTAATCTCTTATATGTTCGAAAAAAAGTAGCCACACCATCTCATAACACTCAAGGAAAGGTAGTACTAAACAGCTTTTGAAGTTTTCAGATGATTTAAACAAAATACTGACTTGAGCAATGCTTTAGTACAGCTTCTACCAATAAAAGTTTCAGCGAAATAGGTGACACTATCCTACCTTAGTGGAGAAGTAGTTTTGTCTCACTTGCTGAACTTCCTAGCTCTGAATGCAGATCTGTCTCAATACTTGCTGATAATTTATACATTATCGTCGTGCCCTCTACTAAATAGTTGGTCATCCAACCGAACTGCAATGTCAAAATCAGGTAGTAAAAAATAAGCACAAATTCACAGGCCTGAGAGATATTCCTTTCTGTTGGAGTTTCTTAATAGAGCAAAGTAGCTATTAATGTAGACAGAAAAGCTCTATATACTGTTGGACTAGGGCTGTGCTCTCTGGGACATGTAGTAGTAAAATAAAAGGGAATACACCCATCTTGAACTAGAAATAGCCGGCGGAGGTATAATGTATGCATAATTTATGTATTATATATTTATTATTGTGTATAATCACTGTATAATTTACGTATATGACTTAGAAAAGATAGAAATGAACATAGCCGGCTATTTGCCCAGCTCTCAACTTATTACCAGCTTTAATCCTTATTTTCTTACACAGTTGCCGCTGACACTTGTGCTTTGCATAGAGCAGAATAATTCTGCTTTGCTTAATCAAAACTCTTCTACTTCGACAGTTTTTGGCGAAACTTCTGCTTCGCATACAATGGTGCCGGAAATGGTTCCACCGGCGGCGACCTTCCCACTGCTCCGCAACCTTCTCACCGATTCATGAACGAGCTTTGAAGCTCGAAGTTTAATGCCCAGATGTGAAGTTGGAATTCGTGGCTGAAATTTTGATAAAGGTGAATAGAGGTTGTGTATTTGAGCTAGAAATCACTGTCAAACATTCGTTTGTTGTTGGATTGGATCTAAGGATTGAACTGAAATACCTGTCCGCCATTAACGAAGCCGTTTGAGACTTAGTTCGAAATTGCAAATTTGATGTTTGTGCTTCGGAATCAAATAGCAGTACCTGAATCTGAGCTCCATTAGATCACCCGGTACTTATCTTCGATCTCCATTTGGTACAAAATTAAGGTCATCTGCGGCAATGTAATCCTTATGAATTAGGAGTAGTTCAAAATTAAGGTACAAAATTTATTTCACATCAATGAATTAGGAGTAGTTCAAAAGAAGAAAACGTATTTTTTTTTTTTGGAGTAAATTTGAACATAGATATAAAGTTAATAATGTAAGAGGCTTAGAGTGATGTCTTTTTGTGTTGGAAGTCTTAACATATTCAATAAGAATTGAGACAAAATTTGAACAAACCCAAATTCTTGTATATTCTATGTGGCCGAAATTGTAGTTGAAGTCAAACTCAACTATTAGGCAAAGTCTAGATATTACAAATTTATCCAACGTTTGATATATATTTTGAGCGAATAATTTGGTTTTTGAAGGGAATAAAAATCGATTAATATTTCAATATTTTGACGTGTAATATTCGTATTTTTATAATATCTAATCCAAGGCAGGTGCGTATCTATTGTCTACAATACGGGGCACGTGAACTCATGGTCCCTTCGACAAATTAGGTATTTTATGTACGTATTTTTTAGAATTACAGTATTATGTATTGATACTCATACTCCATAAAGGTTGAATGATGCACTTGGTTTAATACTTAACTATTTTCCTTTTTTTTTTAGTGATGCACCCATGTTCTCGGAATCCTAGATCCGTCTCTGGTCTAAGGATACGCGTGTATCTATATCAATGAATACATAGCTTTAAAGAGTTAGATTAATATCATTCATTTGCTTTTATTTAGCTTAACTGCAAAAATTTAAGTAAATAGGAAAAAAAAACTTTTAAAACCTGTGATCTTGCACATACCATAATATTTGAGTTGCTATAGAAGTTTGTCATTAACGAAAAAATAAAATATTCACATTGAATTATTTTCAAATTTTTAAAAATATTTTTAATTTTTAAACGACTTAAAAAGAAATTGTGTTATCTTTTTTTTGAATGTATAGAATATTAAATAATATATTTGAGCTCAATAAAGAAAGAAATATTGCACCACAAAAGTCTTTAGATAATAAGTGTTTAGTTAATTGACAAATAATTTTACTTATGTGATGATTTTGCAAAAGAATTAAATTTAATTGTTTTGATAATTAGTTAATTTAACTTTTTTTTTATTTGTTCTCAACATTAAAGGTAACTATAACAATCCGACATGTCGTTTTGAGCTCTAGCACGTCGTTCGGCAGTTTGAGGCCACGAGAAGCTTCATTTCAAGTATTATGACTTGTACGCGTGGTCGGAATTGAATTTCGGGAAGTTCGGAGTCGATTTGGAAAAAGAATTCTCATTTCGGAAACCTTAAGTTGAAAGAATTGACTAAGATTGGATTTGTCAGTAAACGACCTCGGAATTGAGATTCGAAGGTTTCAGCAGGTTCGTATGATGATTTCGGACTTGGGCGTATGTTCGAATCGGTTTTTGGATGACCCGGAAGTATTTCAGCGCCTATTGTGGAAGTTAGCATTTTAGAAGAATTTTATAAATTTGGGTTGAAGTGCATTTCAATACTATCGATGTTCGTTGGGGATTCCGAGTATGGGAATAGCTCCGCATGGTAATTCTGGTATTGGGAGCGCGATCGTAAGTAGATTTGGAGGTTCGTAGGTCATTTTGCAGTCATTTGGCGAAAATTAAAAATTTAAAGGGTTTTGAGAAGTTTGATCGAGAGTTGACTTTTTTATATCGGGGTCGGAATTTGATTCTGAAAATTGGAACATATCCATTATGTCATTTATGACTCGTGTGCAAAATTTGAAGTCATTCCGGATTGATTTGATATGTTTCGGCGCAAAATATAGGAGTTGGAAGATTTGAAAACTCATAATTTGATTCGATGCGCGATTCATAGTTTTGACGTTGTTTGATGTGATTTAAGTCCTCTAGCAGGTCCGCGTTATGTTACGAGGCTTATTTGTATATTCGGACAAGGTCCCGAGTGGCTCAGATGAATTTCGGATGGGGTTCGGATCGTTTGGCACATTGTTGAAGTTGCTGAAATTTCTGCAGAAGTTGTTTTGGCAACAACTGGTGCAATCGCGAAGCTGAATGTGGAAGCTTATATCTCGAAATCTACAAGGAATCTGAAAATTTACAAAACATAAAAGTTGTATCCCTTGCATTCTAGTTTCCAGAAAAATAAACCATTCATCATTTGAATATTTTTGCAGAAAGTTATGATCGACTGCATGAAGGCTGGTAAAGCTGTTTTGTAATTTCTCCAGAAATTTCTGATGCGAGGAGCCTACTTTGGGAGCTTATATCTCGAAATATATAAGGAATATGAAAATTTGCAAACCATGAAAGTTGTAACCCTTTGATTCTAGTTTCCATAAAGTTAAATCATTCATCCTTTAGACATTTGTACAGAAAGTTATGATCGGTTGAATAAGGACTAGTAAAGTTGTTTCTAGTGTACTTTTAGTGACGACTTTTAGTGACGAAAATGGACTTTAGTGACGGATGGGCAGAAACTTAAAGACCAAAAATGCTCATTTCCTTCATTTCGTTTTGGATTTTTGGAGCACGCTTCTTGGGAGATTTTTGGGTGATTTTCACGGGAAAATATTGGCGTAAGTGTTCCTTATCCTATATTGATTATATTTCATGATTCCATACTCATTTACATCATGAATCCATGAATTTATGGAAGAAAAATCAGATTTATAGCAAATCTTCCAAAAACGAAAATTTAAGATTTCAAAGCTAATCCGATGTCCGAATTTGATAATTTTTGTATGGTTGCACTCGTATCGGAATGGGTTGTCGGATTTTGTGAGTTTCGCCGGATTCCGAGACGTGGGTCCCACGGGCAATTTTTGAGTTAAATTTTGGATTTTAATATGGAAAATTAGTAAATTCATATGAAATTAATTCCTATGATTTGTATTGAGTATTTTGAATTGTTTATTATTAGAATTGAGGCTTTCGGACACGATTTCGCGAAGCAAAGGTTTATTGGAATCTTGAATTTGGTTGCAGAGCGAGGTAAGTCTCCTTTCTAACCTTGTAAGAGGAAATTGTCCCCATAGGTGAATTAATTAATTATGTGCTATTGTTTGTGGGGGCTACGTATGCACGAGGTGACGAGAGTCCGTGCGTAGCTACTGTTATGCTTATGTACGGGTAGTCTAGGACCCAAAAGCATGCCTTACTTGTCGTACTTGTAACTTTATTGATAAGCTTAAAATGCTTTAAACCTATCGAATTTGGCAAATGAATTTCTAAAAAGATTAAACACTATTTTCTTGATCATTAAAAAGGGAAAGTTGCCATATCCTTGGGTAATTGTTTTTCTGATGAAGTCTGGATTGACTATTTGAATATGTTTATCTATGAGTACCTACGTCGCATGTATGATTCACGAGCGGGAAAAACTCTATTATATTTATGTGAAACCGCGTCGCAAATATATTCCGCGAGCGGGGTGACTGTTTCCACTACTCTCATGGGAGCGGGCCGTACGCCACGTCAGGTTAATAGATGCATCTATGGTTCGCGCCGTTCGACCCTTCGACAGTGCACATTTTATTATTTTCTTGGATCAGGCCGTACGACCTCGGTATTTCTTGCACATGATATTTGTTGGGTACTTTCTGTGATTTGAACTGTGCAATTGCCTTGAGATATAAGTTGTTAACTGGGATGACGAAAACTGGAATTATAATTTTGAAAGAAGTTGTCCCTTCATGTTGTTATTTGTTATTTAATTATGACATTCATGCTCAACGTCATATTTAATTATATTAATTTGACCTCTAGTAAGTGTCAAAGTCGAACTCTCGTCACTACCTCTTCGAGATTAGGCGGGATACGTACTGGGTACACGTGGGTTTTGTACTCATACTACACTTGTTGTGCATTTTGTTGCACATGCACACGTATGTCTAGTGGCCTAGATCAGCGGCATGGTTGATATGGAGACTTAGACGAGTTGCACCTCTCGAGACGACCTGCAGCCATTAGAGTCTCCTTCAGAGGATTGTGTTGTATCTTCCCTACTGTCCTATTTGTATTCCGGACGGATATTGTATTTCATTTGTTTCCTAGAAATTTGCTCATGCACTTGTGACACCGGGTTCTGGGATGACTATGGAATTTATTCATTATTTAAATTTGTAAAAGATATTATTGTTTACTTAGTGGAAGTTCGTTAATTATTATTTAATAAAATAAAAAGGAATGATTTCAAGAGTATTAAAATAAATATTTAATTAACTTCTTGGTGTTGGCTTGCCTGATAGTGGTGTCCGGCGCCATCACGACCTTTATTGAGTTTGGGTCGTGACAACATGGTACCAGAGCGCTAGGTTCCCTTAGGTCTCACGAGTCATGAACAAGTCCAGTAGAGTTTTGGGGATCGGTACGGAGACGTCTGTACTTATCTTTGAGAGGCTATGAGGCTGTTAAGAGTACTTCCCTTCTTGATTCCTCATCGTACATTTGATTCCTCTGAGGCCTATGCCTATGTTTCCTTCCTACTCAATCTTAAGCGAATCGATTGCTATAAATCAGAAATTGAGGGATTGTAATGGTACTACAGATGTGGTGCGGGATGTTTCTCCATGCGTATTTGATGGGGTTATTGTCATTGCCTTGCGAAAGGCCATTCTATCGTTTCATCTTAGTGTCTATATTTTATTTCCGATGGAGGAAAGACAACCGGACTATGAATGTTCAGGTTTGGGTTGATGGAGTAATGAGACTTGGTGTTTTTAAGTGTGGTGGAATTTTCGTATATGATGAGGTATCGTCGTCCTTGATTGAATGTGTTATGTTCGCCGGTGTTATGATCTTCTTCAGATTGACTTCAGGGCACGGTATTGTGAAATGGTGTCGGGGAAGCAAGAGATCTCGGGGTGCGGTGGTTCAGGATTGAATGGGTATTTCTAATGATGGCGGCTCGAAAGTGAGGATCTTCGCAAAGGGTTGAAGTTAGTAGCGGTCTATCGGTTCAAGTGCTACAGAGATAGATATCCATTTAAGGAAACAACTGGGCAGCAAAGGATGAGGAAGGACATGTGGGAAGTGTCAGGCGGTGGTTAAATTTCTAAAAGGCCAGGTGTAAGAAGCAAAAATCGAGTAGTTTCTTAAAGGAGTGAGTTTGACCAAAGTGTGAGAGTGGCATAGTAGCATATGGGATCAGTGGCAGGATAACTACACACCCGGAGAAAAAGTCTAGAGTGATTTGGGATTCAGGGTGGACAGTGACCGGGTCTACAGACTTAATTTGAAATATCAGCTATTATACGGCGGGAGGTTTGATACAACATAAATGAGTTGCTCGATATGAAGAAGGATACAACATGACCTTGGGTTTGGAGATACCGTTGCGCATTTAGTTGATTTCCCTAAGAAGTGAACGGACTAGTACAATTGGTGGATAAGCATAGGCTCATGATGGGTTATGGATGACGTAGTGATTGTACCTCGTGCAGCAGCGTTGAAAGATGTCGGCGTGTAATATCCACAGGTGGGTTATCTCCTGTGAGAAGATCAGCGGTCGCGTGGTTGGCGAAGCTTCTGTGAAGAATCCTACTGGCTATCCGGTAAAGAGGTCGGACATATGAATGTGGTTAATGATTCAGAGTATTCATAAAGGGTTTTACAGAAAGATTTCGAGGAATTTGGCGGGTTGGTTGTGCAAGATCATGTCAACAATGAAGAAAGAATCTTGGTGGGTTCCAGGGTTATGTAATAAGTGGATCTAAGCTAAGTTGGAGAGCTCCACCGCCTACAATTGGATTGTATGGTTATCCACTTATGAGGTTTCGGGTTATCAGTGTATTGGTGAGTTAATACAACTAAGGAAAAAAAACCTAAGTGGTAATTTGAGCAAAGGAATTGATAAATGAGTGTTATAGTTGGCCTTGATGACTCATGTTCGGACTTTGGGAAGATTCAAGATTTATGCTTTCGTACGGAGGTGATTTACAAGGGAAGCGATTCAGTCGGGTGTTTCATCGGGATTGGTGTTCACTGGACAACAGAGCCTTGGAGTTGATTATATTTGGACCAAGCAAGAGTGGGTGACTCTCGACAACGGTCCTAGTGAATTCAAAGATTAGGATGCGGTGCCTCAGGATTTCAAGCCCGCAGTATGGCTAAGAATCGAGCTTTCGCAGGAGTTATTGGTAGGAGGCTCGGAATGTTCTATGATATTCTGAACTTGCAGAGTAGCATTTGGAGGAAAAAGAGAAAATGACTTCTGATTCGTAGAAAAATTATCAGAATGGGGCTATCACTTAAAGATACGAATTTGCGTGCTAGGAGGGCATGAAACAGTTCATGGGTTTGGTGGCGATGTGGTCTCGTGGAATGGGGTCACTTAGGATGAGTACGAATTGAGTTTTTATGTGATGACTGGAGTTGTCATTATTTCTAAGGCAAGTCTAGAGTAAATTAGAAGAAGTCGAATCAATTAGCAATAGTTAGATTGGCATGATGGTGGCAATGATTAGTTCCTTCAGCGTGTTGAATTACACATGTGCCTTGTGGCGGTACGTGCGAGGCTTGACGGACGTCGTAATGGACTTTATTTAGAGGCGTTCGATTATTATGGCATGTTATGTGTAGATGAATCCCAGAAGAGTTGTGGTGGTTTAGACCACTACTTGAGGTCGGTATTTTTTTGCGGATATGAGAATTCAGTCACGTGTTGAAATGGCTCTCTTGAAATGAGTTAAGTAAAAAGTTTCTATATGATGAGTGTTTACCCTATCAGTGCTTCAGGAGTTATGATGAAATTCTTATACTCCTGCGTGTTGGCATGATTAAGTGCATCAAGTAGCATGGGATTTGAAAGTTGAGGATTCAAGATTTGCGGTTCGGTGTTGAAAAGGATGTCCTGAGCTCGGAAGAGCACGATAAGGATTTAGATGTTTTAAGTAAGATGCTATTGTTTTTGGCGTCACCTAAGGTCGATGTCATGTGTAAGAGGCCTTGTGTATTGATTTGTGGATTCTTGATTTGCTTTACAACTTTAGTGCGTTCGGTGGTATGGATGTGCATACTTGTTACCGTGTGTGGAAGGTCGTGGGAGTGTGACTGCGGGGGATTGTATAAGTGTGACAAGTAGTCACTTAGGTGATCAAAGATTGGAAACCAAGTGTAGAGATTGTGGTGATATCGTTAATTTGAAAATTTATGCCTGGATGACAATAGATTTATTGGGGTGTGGAATATGAAGGTTTACTCCGGTTATGATGGGTGCCCTTGTGTGTTATGGGAAAAAAAGGGTATTATGGATCCTTGAAAGGTTATTAGCCTAGTACGGTGTGATTAGAATTAGCTTAAGGTTTGTGAAAGGATTTAAATATGAATGTAGGCTCTATATCAGGCCAGATGCGTTCATTTCAGCATAGCACTCCTCATGGAGGAGTATTCGGACGTGGGATGTTATTTCGTCGATGGCTATTTCATGTAATATTATGTTGTGCCGTGCGATTTGTGAAACGGCTTGATAAATTTCTTATGTGTTGAGGTTCCGCGTAGCGATGGTGTTATGTGATCAGGATGACTCTTGAGATTCAGATCATTTATCGCACCTTTGTTGTGCTTGAGTTTTGTAGCTTATGGCGCTATATGTCTCCCCATAGATGGTATTGTGCACTTAGTGTTGCTTGTGACCGATATTCAGCATTTTGTAATAATGGGCATTCTAACTCGGTAAGTATCTCCTTATATAGATTTTATGTGCGGATCGGGTGGCATGCCGCCACGGGTATGTTGTTTGGAGCGGGTTGCACGCCGCAACAATGTGATATTGAGTACAGTCCCATATATCTATTTTCGTGTATTTTGCTTCCTATTTTCTGAGGAAAGTTCATTAGTTTTGTGGGTTGAGTAATCCCTTCCAGAGTTCGTTTTCTTTATGTATCACGTTTTAGTTTGTAGCCTATGGGCACATTGTGGCATCATGTGAGATTTTGGCAGAATCTGGGGTGGCTTATTGCTTGGGCAGCTTATACTGGGTGAGACAAGACTATTGGAACTGGGGTCAGCGTAATCAAATTAAATGAAGTGTATTAAAGAACGAATACCATTATTTGGTTCATAATGAGGTGATGATTCTAGTCAAGAGGTGAGGTTCAGTGATTTGTCGACTCTGCAGTTGGTTATGAAATTCTACACATCTCTTTCGACGTGGCGGTCATGTAAAAGTTGGGGCAAGATGTATATAGGTCATGAGATGCATTGGGAGCATCATATTCGTGGAATTTTGTCTATCAAGATCAAAGAATGTTATTTTGGTTAGGTGAATTATGCGGAGTATGGTGTTAACTCAGCAAAGGCATGCAATCATATTCGGGTACACCGTGTGGTGATTGATATTGTGTTCGTATGTTGGAAACAGGCTTGGTAGAGAATTCCGAGTGTTGGAATTTGGCTCTAAGGCTTATTTGGCTAAGTAAAAAGGGTAATCTTGAGATTTGTTCGAGGAAATGTACTCGACTAGGTTGTGGTAGAACGGGCAGGTGCACGAGGTATTAAACAATGATTTTGGACAACTCTGGAGCAGTTCTTGGCACGTTCGAGGACGAACGTTTGTTTAAGTGGGAGAGAATGTAACGACCCGACAGGTCGTTTTGAGCTCTAAAGCGTCGTTCGGCAGTTTGAGGCCACGAGCAGCTTCATTTCAGGTATTATGACTCGTACGCGAGGTCGGAATTGAATTTCGGGAAGTTCGAAGTCGATTTGGAAAAAGAATTCTCATTTCAGAAACCTTAAGTTGAAAGAATCGACTAAGATTGGATTTTTGAGTAAACGGCCTTGGAATCGATATTTGAAGGTTTCAGCAGGTTCGTATGATGATTTCGGACTTGGGCGTATGTTCGGATCGAGTTTTGGATGACCCGGGAGTATTTCGGCGCCTATTGTGGAAGTTAGCATTTTAGAAGAATTTCATAAATTTGGGTTGAAGTGAATTTCAATGCTATCGATGTTCGTTGGGGATTCCGATATGGGAATAGATCCGTATGGTGATTCTGGTATTGGGAGCGCGATCGGAAGTGGATTTGGAGGCCCGTAGGTCATTTTGGAGTCATTTGGCGAAAGTTAAAACTTTGAAGGTTTTTGAGAAGTTTGACTGAGAGTTGACTTTTTGATATCGGGGTCGGAATCCGATTATGAAAATTGGAATAGATCCATTATGTCATTTATGACTCGTGTGAAAAATTTGAAGTCATTCGTGATTGATTTGATATGTTTCGGCGCAAAATATAGGAGTTGGAAGATTTGAAAACTCATAATTCGATTCGATGCACGATTCATAGTTTTGATGTTGTTTGATGTGATTTAAGTCCTCGAGCAGGTCCGTGTTACGTTACGAGACTTATTTGTATATTCGGACAAGGTCCCGAGTGGCTCGGATGAGGTTCGGATCGTTTGGCACATTGTTGAAGTTGCTGAAATTTCTGCAGAAGCTGTTTTGACAGCAACTGGTGCAATCGCGGAGCTTAATTTGGAAGCTTATATCTCGAAATCTATAAGGAATCTGAAAATTTACAAAACATAAAAGTTGTAGCCCTTGCATTCTAGTTTCCATAAAGATAAATCATTCATCATTTGGATATTTTTGCAGAAAGTTATGATCGACTGCATGAAGGCTGGTAAAGTTGTTTTTCAATTTCCCCAGAAATATATGATGCGAGGAGCCTACTCTGGGAGCTTATATCTCGAAATATATAAGGAATATGAAAATTTGCAAAACATGAAAGGCGTAACCCTTTGATTCTAGTTTCCAAAAGTAAAATCATTCATCATTTATACAGAAAGTTATGATCGGTTGAATTAGGGCTAGTAAAACTGTTTCTAGTGGACTTTTAGGGTGTGTTTGATAAGACGGAAAATGTTTTCCGTGGAAAATATTTTCAAAGAAAATGTTTTCTTAAAAACAAGTAGTAATCTTATTCATTTTCCGGTGTTTGGTACGCAAATTAAGGAAAATATTTTTTTCAAGAGTATTCTTAAATAATTTTGATAAATAAACATGAAGCCACAAAATTTCGAACCAACAACCTTCCGAACCCACAAATTTCATAAAGTTCTGAACCGCAAAACTTTCAAAACTGCGAAATTTCGAACCCGTAAACTTCGAAACACATCAACCTCCGAACTCATTACTATGAAACTTGTAAATTTTTGAACCTTTAAACCTAAAGATGAAAAAAAAAAACTGAAAATATATTTAAAAAGTATTTTTTTTTCGAGGGGGGAGGGTGGGGGTGGGGTGGGGCAAAGGGGTGCAAAAATTTGAAAATGACAAAAAAAGTATTAAAAAAAATTGGTCGGGGGTAGGGTGGGGGTGTAGAAAAATGAAAAACAAAAATTTGAAATTACAA
>ML291099.1:12556-50552 GCA_005239495.1 Nicotiana undulata | reverse complement strand
GTTCTGCCTAGGATTGTTATTGTCTTCCGCTGCGTGTTACGAACATCTATATGCAATCCTTCAATACTGTCTATCTCCATGTTAATTTTTTCCTGTGTTGCTCGCAGTCATGTTTTTTGTACAACAACAAAAAAACTCATTGATTTCCCACAAGTGGGGTCTGGGAGGGTAAGATGTGCGCAGTCTTACCCCTACCCTAATCTTCGACCTCCACACCTGTTGGGGCATATACTATTAACCATGCGTTTAGATATAGTTTATTCTAACAATTGTCATGGTTAAAAGTCTAAGTGGAGATTGTTGGGATATATACTATTAACCATAGATTTTGGTTTGGATATAGTATTTATTGTGAAACAATTATTTATTCAATTTTAATAAAGTCTTAAATAGATCATATATTAGTTTGTGTCCTTTGCTTATATAGTAGATGATTTAGTGTATAGAATTTAGCTTATACACGGAAGATTAAATCATCGGTTCTTATAAGCATAAAGATCATGTTCACAATCATAGTTTGGTGGACACTCTTGGGACAGTTTCGGTAACAGGATCCCTGAAGAATTTAATACCAAACTAGATAGTTACGACAAAGCATTATTGGACAAATACTGCATCAAAAATAACTTGGCAAGATTCTTTAACAAAATCTTATTTTGTGGAGACTTTTAATAGTCATGTAAAAGAATGCCTGAGAAAGTTGTAGATGCATGGTTATGAGTCTAAGTGGGAGATTGTTGGGGCATATTTTTTCCTTCCTATACCATATATGAAACTTTATTACCAAAAATGTGCATATTTTCTAATTTACCCGGCATGTCCACATTTTTTCTACAATTTTTATACCATTCATTAATTACTATTTATTAGTAGCTGAATCTTCCTAAATAGGCGCGCTATAAATCAGGAAAAGAATATCCTAATTGATTTAGCGACCTTCAGTTCAAATTTGAACGGAAATCCTTTATCTGATCTGCGAATTTTTTTCGTAAGCTACAATTCAAAAAAAAAAGACGAAAAGCTTCAACAAACTGAAATCAAATTGTAGAAATCAGTTCGTCGAATTTCTTCCTCAATCCAGAAATCAAAAAGGGGACCAATTATTCAACAAAATCAAGTCAAATTGTAGAAACCAATATTGTCGATACTCTGTTCTTCATCTTTTTTTTTCTCAATCCACAAATCAAAAAAACGATAAAATATAAAATAATATTTCAGCAACAACACGCAATCATGTCCAAAATCTCAATCATGCTACAATTGAATGGGGAAAATCTGATTATAAAAAATGGGTCTCATCTCTGTATTTTTTGAGAAGAAGAAGGAATGGAGAAGAGGAAGAAAGGGAGGGAAAAAACGGCGTTGGTCTTAGGAATGAGGGGGAGCTGATTAAAATTGTTATGTTACAAATTCTATAAAAGTCTGATTTTATGTTAATATCTACAAAATTCCTACATTTATCTACAAATAAACTACAAATCAGTTTAAGTATGTATAAAGCAGTATTGATTTTAAGGGTATATACAAAATTACTACATTTATACTACAATTAAACTACAATCTATGTTGGGAAAAAATGTTGACTACAAAATTTTCTCTTCATCTACAAAATTTCTACAAATAAACTACAAATCAGTTTAAGTATTGTATAAAGTTGTATTGTTTTTAAGGGTATCTACAAAATTACTACATTTATGCTACAAAGTAAACTACAATCTATGTTGAAAAAAAATGTTGACTACAAAATTACTACATTTATACTACAATTAAACTACAATCTATGTATTCATTATACATTGATTATACACTTATTATACACTTCAAATGCACCCGAAACAAATTGACCCAGAACCTCCACCTATACACGATACTACTTCAAGCGAAAAAATTTATCCACTGTATCTATCCATAAACAATAATACATATTTCCAGCAGTCACCATCGATAAGAAAGGGAAAAAATCCAAATCCACCGCCCAAAAATATAGTTGACAGTAGATATAAAAAAGAAAAAAGACAACTAAATTTGAGGCTAAGAGAAAGAAGAGAAGACGAAAGTGAAAGAAAAAGAAAAGCCAATAAATTTTTGAAGAAAGAGAGAGACGATGAGGAGAAGAAGGAATGGAGAAGAGGAAGAAAGGGGAGGAGGAAAACGGCGCTGGTCTTAGGAATTATGGGGAGAGAGAAACGTGGGATATATGGACACCTTTAATTCAGGAATAAAAAAACGTCCAATTAATTAGACCCTTAATTAAGTATGGTATAGAATTGGTAATTTGGTAGACTAAGTGTAATTAAGTCAAACTTTAAACATTGAGGGTAATAAGGTTTCCTATGTGGCATAGGAATGTAAAAATTTCTACTATTAAACCTGCGTTTAGATATAGTATATTCAAACAATTGTCATGGTTAAAAGTCTAAGTGGGAGATTGTTGAGATATATACTATTAACCATGGATTTTGGTTTGAATATAGTATTTATTATGGAACAATTATTTATTCAATTTTGATAATTTAAATAGATCATATATTAGTTTGTGTCATTTGCTTATATAATAGATGATTTAGTGTATAGAGTTTAGCTTATGCACGGAAGATTAAATCATCGGTTCTTATAAGCATAAAGATCATGTTCACAATCTAATAATGGAATTGGGATGATTGTAGCACAAGATTAAATATAATTTATCTTGATTATGGGAATGGTTTAATTCCAACTTCTTGTGCTAGTACATTTTGTATGTATTGAACGGACCAAGAAGAGATAAGTATCGATTTTATATTCGATTATAATTTGTGATTATGTGTTATCTGTATTATATGCAAGTGATCATAACTATTTATTTCCGTTGTTTGTATCTATTTTCCATCAATTAATATCAGAGACTACTTGTATCTAAGTAGATGATTTATATATATGTGCGAATATTTATACGATTCATGTTTTAAGAGAAAAAGGGATTTTATTTGTCGTGTTCCCTTCTTTACGGAGAAGAGCCTAGAAACTTTGTTGCGTGTGTTGAAGTTTCCACATATTGGTTTTGCCAGAACTAATTTTGCGTGTGTTGAAATTGCTGTATTTTCTAGATTTTGAGAATGAGCGGCGCAAATCGTTGGTCTTCAATGTGATATTTTGTTGTTTTTTTCTCTTTAGTGATTGGCTAAAAATCAAAGTAGAGAATAAACAACAATTTTGAAGAGCATAGCAGGAATATTGTGGCGGCAGTAGGGTTGGAAACCTTAGAAAAGGTTTAATCTTTTTTCCTTCAAAGTGTTTCTTTTTTAAACTTAAAACGAGAAGGAGGAAAAGGAATAATTACGCTTTCTTTTAGAGCTTTAACTCACAATAATAGATTTATAATTACGTTGGACATTTTATTTTTCTCATATGCATGTAACAGTGTAAATTAAGAATTTTGTGATTAATAAATGGTTACCATTGAAATGGTTTATTTATTTGAAATTACTGAAATTTTTTAATACTTTATATATATGTGGGATGATATTATACATGGATTAAGAATTTATGATTAATAAGTCGTGACAACCAACGTGGTTTATTTATTTGAAATTATTGAAAATTCTAAATGACTTTATACATGTACTATTATATCAACACATGGATTGGAGCTATAGTTAATAAATAGGATCCACAAAAGTAGTCTATTTATTTGAGCCATAAACAAATATACTCAATGTACCATGTGGAAGATTGTCCTTGATAAGTTTACGTTAGTGGTGGGTTTTTTCATCTACACCAAATAGGTTTACCTCTTGATACTAGAGACGTAAAACTAATTCATGAGAAAAGACATTGAGGTTGTCACCAAATATGATGAAAAGTAATATCTTGGATTCTCATGTATATAAAACGAGAGGACAATTGGATATAATAGGTAATTTTGTGTATCTTACCCAAAGAAAGGACATAATCAATGTCACGTGCTCATGGAATAATTATAAGGATAATAGAATGCATGATCATATTTATTTTAATCCATGAGAATGCCTAAAACGGATAATCTCTGAATTTGGTCATGGAGTTGGAGGTCATGAATTTGACGAACTCCAATTGACCTGAAATTTAGTAGGTCCATTAAAATCAACCTGGTGAGAAACACTCACTGATATGCAGTAAATCACGTTGTTTTATGGTGTTTCGAGGTCTTTAAATGGGGGTTTAAGCAGTTTATTGGATTAGATAAGCTTTAAATAGGAAAAATTATGCGTTATATATCGATATTAATTTTTTTAAATCTGGAACATGATTACACATGATGATTTAACTTAATATGATATATGGAAAGAATGCAAATCACATTGATTTAATATCTAAATTCTCATGAAGCAATTAATCTGAATTTGGTCTAGTTGTGGACATCATGAATTTCATGATCTCCAATTGGCCTGAAATTTGGTGGGTCCATCGGAAACGACCTCATAAAAAATACTCACTGCATTGTAGTGAATTACGTCGTATTTCGATAGATTGAAATCGTTTAGATGGAAGCCTTTTGTGTGTTTTGCGGGATTAAAAATATGATTTGGATATGAAAAGTCATTCCTTTTATGTCAGTCTCATTTTTGTTAAATATGGAACATGATGATGCATGTTTATTTTACATGAACTGATATATGGTTAGAATGTATGCCATGTTTTAAATTCCTAAAAATGCTTTGATGGTAGCTTTTCAAATTTGGTTGTTGTTTTGAAGATCATGATTTATATGATCTCCAACTTACATGAAATTTGGTAAGTCTATCAGAAAACCCCAGTAAATAATACTTGTTGTTTGCAGTGAATAACCATGATTTAATGTTGCATGACTGTCAAGATGGGTTTGTTGAGCATTTTGTGAATTTTGGAACTTAATCCTTAGAGAAATTTTGTGGCTGTGATCAAGTGGTGATAGGAATTAATCCCTATGGTCTCCACTATTTACTTACTGTGAGATAATAAATTTACACGTCGACTTTAGGTTTTCTTCCATATCGGATATATATTTTATGAACTTATTGAGTATAATTACTAGTAGTTGTGTCATGACCCAGAATCCTAATCCAGATCGTGATGGCACCCAACAACGGGGTTAGGCAAGCCAACGTAAATTTCACTAAGTGTTTCTTTTTACTTGATTCAATTATTCACCCATTTACCAAATTTAAAAAGTTAAAAAATGATATCGAAAGATAATAACTCAGTGGTAGATAAAATAGCTATAAAGAAGCGTGAGCCAAAAGACGAGCATATATATATATACAGCCCAAAATCTCAAGAATAACCACTACGTGTGTGCCAGGAACTAGTGTCACGGGCATACTAACAGGATAACCGAAAGATAGAATATACAATCCCATTGTCTGAATAAATAGACGGGAAACAAAAGTAAATGAAACTCCATGGTGCTGCTGGGGATCGCCAGAAGAAGCAGCTCACCGTGAAGTCAGGTCCGCTACGGTCAATATCTAGCTCCGGTCTGATAACCAGATGCACCAGCCTCAGAACCTGTACAGTTAAGTACAGAAGTGCAGCATGAGTACATATTAAATAAATATGTACCCAGTGAGTATCCCGTCTAATCTCGAAGAAGTAGTGACGAGAGGTCGACTCGACACTCACTAAGGTCCAACAGTATAATATGCGACAGGATATAACGAAAAGCAGTAGGTATGTAAGACAGTAAGCAGCAGTCATGTATAAAGCACAGGAATCCAAGTAAATACTGGAACAAATAACAATGGCCACTTTCTTTCCCCCAAATATCTAATACAAGTCAATATCCATGAAACAATGCCAAATAGTCATGTGCACACAGGAATAAGACAACCAGCCGGAGTCATAAGGAAAATATCTATGCACTGCCGAGGATCGAACGGCCCGTCCCATAAGTGCATTCTTACCATAGTCATGTTTGCGCACTGCCGAGGGTCGAACGGCTCGAACCATAAGTGTGTCTTTCAAATTAATCATATATGTGCATCTTTTAATCCGCCGTGGCATACGGCCCGCTCCCATGAGAGTGGGGGAAATCACACATCGCTCGTGGAATGTAAATTGCGAAGCGGTCACATGCACACACAATAACTTTTAAAACTTACTTTTCATAACCAATTCCTTTCAAATCAACAATTTTCATAAAATCTCAGAGAAACAATACTATACATAACATGGTCTCATAGTATATATGGAATTACAAGGAAGCATATAAGGCATTACAAGGAAGCATATAAGGCATGTTGTGGGCCTGACTACCCGGACATAACAATGATAGCCGCTATGTACGGACTCTCGTCACTTGGTGCGTACGTAGCCCCCAACCACATTACACATAGCATTTAAATCACCTAGGGGGAAAATTCCATCTTACAAGGTTAGAAAGGAGACTCACCTCGCGTAGAATCTACTCCCCGGTCAAGAACGCGCCCGAAACTCCAAATTTTACACCCGAGGACTCGAAACTAGTCAAATGATATATAAATATGTCAATGCATGCTCAAAGTATGGAAATTCTCCTACTTATTTAGTAAACTCACTATTCTTGAAGAAATCCCAAAATACACCCCCGGGCCCACATGCTCGGATTCCGAAAATTTTCAAAGATAACACTCACCCATAGCCTAAGGATCATTAAGATATAATTTTTGTATGATTTCATGGTAGAAAACTGGTGAAATTCCCTAAAATTCATCAACCCTAGGTTTTCTCTCCAATCCCTTTGATTTCCACTAATTAGATGTTAATTTACCTAAGTTTTGGTGTAATAATCTAACATTTAAATGGAAATTACTTACCTCTTAGTAGCTAGGCCGAATACCCTCTTGAAAGCCCTCAAAATCGCCAATGGATGAGAAGATAATGGTAAAAAATGGCCAAATCCCGTATTAATTGAGATCACTGCCTTCAGTGATCTCACACATGCGGCTCGAGGACCGCACCTGCGGTCTCGCTCCTGCGAGCTTGGGCTCGCACCTGCGGAAATTGGCAAGGAGGCTGAGGATCGCACCTGCGGAGGGGTTTCCGCACCAACGGACCCGCTCCTGCGGAAAATGTTCCGCCCCTGCGGTCAAAGGGGACCTCACCTAGGGTCGCACCTGCGATACTTGGGACCGCAAGTGGTCCCTCACCTGCGACTGGGCAACCGCACCTGCGGTCACACCAGATCAGGTGCACCATCAGCTGTTTTAGTTGTTTTTAGCCTCGTGGGGGTGTCCTGGAGGTACCTGGGCCCACCCGAGCCCCCATGCAATTATACCAACAAGTCCTAAATCATATTACGGACTCGCTCGAGCTTTCGGAACACCCAAAACAACGCTAAAACTCAAAATCACACCCTAAAACCCCTAAAACCATAACTTTAAGAACTTCAAGTTCTTGATTTCTATATCGATGCGCCGGACCGACCTATACAACTCGGAATGACATCAAATTTTGCAAAAAAGTCATAAATTACATAACGGAACTATTCCTGGTCTCGGAATCACATTCGGACCTCGATAACATAAATTCCCGTTTCAAACCAAATTTCAAACTTAAGGAAATCCTTGTTTCTATATTGGGCGCCGAAACTCTCCCAGGTTATCGAAAACCCATTCCGAACATACGCCCAAGTCCAAAATCATCATACGAAGCTATTGACACTGTCGGAACTCGATTCTGAGGTCGTTTGCTCAAAATGTTGACCGAAGTCAAACTTGGCCAAAAATGCCAACCTTAAGGAACCAAGTGTTCCTATATTGCTCAAAACACTTCCAAATCCTGAACCACCAGTCCCCACAAGTCACAAATCTAAAGAAGATTCTATGAGAAGTCTTATTTAGGGGAACGGGGTCCGATAACGTAAAACGACCGGTCGGGTCATTACAAGTTGATAACATGTCTTGACTCTCCATTTGAGTTTACACGTTGAATCAATTTTGTAATTATAATACAACCATGATTAAGTGGTGATAGAAATATATTTCTATGGTCTTCCACTATGAATTTCAAGTGAGTGTAAATTTATGCGTCGACTTTAGGTCTTCCTCCATATCGGATAAATTTATTGTAATCTCACTAGGTGAAATACTAGTTATTGATATCATGTACATACTCTCCATCTGAGTATACATGTTAGATCAATGGAGTTAGAGATATTAATTATGATGTTCACTTGACTTAAATTAACAGTATACTCTACATCTGAGTTGGGTCTGTTTTAATTTATTTGAGTGAATAATCTGGCATTACATATGTATGTTGCATGAGTAGTTCTTTTTCCATCGAAATTTTCTATTCAAGATGCATGAATACATGTATGTGTAGTGTGTTTGAAATTTTAGTATTAAATGGTTATATACAATTGTCTAAAAATAATAGTATGCTCTCCATCCGAGCTGGTTCTGTTTCTTTTTGGATTGTATAATTCTTGCATTATATAGTATGCTTTGCATGAATGATTCTTTTCCCATTGAAATTTATTATTCGAGATGCATGTATGTATATAAATATTGAATGTAGTCTGAATTTTGTTATTCAATGTTTTGAATTATTATGATCTATTTAATGTTTTATCTCAACTCCACTATGACCTTATGCGATTTGTCAAATTAATTGTTAAAATTTTCTTTTGATAGTGATAAGACATTAATTTAAAGGATGCAATATATGTACTTTTTGTTAGAAGGAATTTAATTCCGGCTTCTGGACAAAATAAGAGATGGATATTTGTTTTAAGTTTCGAATAACTCATGAGTTATAGAGCTTGATAAACATTTTATCTCTTGTGGTACATAAATACATGACCTTGTTATTTTATATTAATGTCTCTCCTTAACATAACAATATTAGTCTATCTCATAAGAGAATATGTTCTTCATAATTGAGTAAAACTTATCTGTGTACCTTTGTCTAAATCATATTAATCTGGATAGGATTCAAGTTGGTCAAGGATGGAACTTAAGGTTCATTGAAAGTAGAGGCACTATCAACTTGTAGATCCTGTTTGGAAGGAAATTTGACTAAAGGTTGTTTCCCTTCAAAAGGAAATAAAGTTAATGATAAGCTAGAATGAATCCCTTCTAATTTGTATGGTTGAATGAACATACTGGTAAGAGATAGTTTTGAGTATTTTTGTGACGTTCATAAATGATTACTCAAAATATTAATATATTTATTTGATGCACCGTAAGTCTTAATAAATTACGTAATTCAAGGGTTTTAAGACTTGAAACGGAGAAGCACCAAGGAAATATATTAAGTTACTGCAATTTGATTGTAGTGTCAAGCACATATCTAAAGAGTTCTTTTGTTACTTATCAGAATAAGGGATTACATCTCAATTGACTACACCGTAAACTCCATAATAGAGTGGTGTAGTAGAAAGAAGAAATAAGTCTCTTTTGGACATGGATAGATTAATGATGTGTTATTCAGATTTGCCTTATTTGTTTTTTTGGAATATTTCCTAGAAACTGCAAATTACATTCTGAATATAGTTTCTTCTAAGTTAGTACCTGTGACATCTATAGAACTGTGGACTGAATGTAAGCTCAGCCATTGGCATGTTCAGATATAAGATTGTCCAGCACATATGCTGACAGGGAAAACAGATATATAGGTTGGAACTAAGAATGGATAGGTGCATGTTTATTGAATATCCAAGAAAACGAATGGAGTTTTATTTTATTGTCCTAAAGAAAATAAGGCAATTGTTAAAACAAATGCATTTTTCTAGATAAGGACTGTTTAATAAAATCATGTTCCTAGAAGTAAACTATTTTTACAGGAACTGGGCAAAGAAATAACTAGATGTTCAAGAACATCAAAACCCATATGTCCGAATTGACGTTCCATTGCAGTTAAGTAGTGGGAGAACGTTAATAGACATGCCTTTGTCAAGTGGGAGTGATGTTTGAACAATGAACACTATAGTAAGAAGTAGCTAATATTTCAATACCGTAAGATAATGAAGGTAATATTAGTAGTACTTTGTCGTAGTGGGAGAATACTAAGAAAAATCATAGTTTGGTGGACACTCTTGGGATAGTTTCGGTAACAGGATCCCTGAAGAGTTTAATACCAAACTAGATAGTTACGACAAAGCACTATTGGACAAAGATTGCATCAGAAATAACTTGGCAAGATTCTTTAACAAAATCTTATTTTGTGGAGACTTTTAATAGTCATGTAAAGGAATGCCTGAGAAAGTTGTAGATGCATGGTTATGAGTCTAAGTGGGAGATTGTTGGGGCATATACTATTAACCATGCGTTTAGATAAAGTATATTCTAACAATTGTCATGGTTAAAAGTCTAAGTGAGAGATTGTTGGGATATATACTATTAACCATGGATTTGGTTTGGATATAGTATTTATTATGGAACAATTGTTTATTCAATTTTAATAAAGTTTTAAATAGATCATATATTAGTTTGTGTCCTTTGCTTATATAGTAGATGATTTAGTGTATAGAGTTTAGCTTATACACGGAAGATTAAATCATCGGTTCTTATAAGCATAAGGATCATGTTCACAATCTAATAATGGAATTGGACAAACCATCATGGATGATTGTAGCACAAGATTAAATATAATTTATCTTGATTATGGGAATGGTTTAACTCCAACTTCTTGTGCTAGTACATTTTGTATGTATTGAACGGATCAAGAAGAGATAAGTATCGATTTTATATTCGATTATAATTTGTGATTATGTGTTGTTTGTATTACATGCAAGTGATTGTGGCTATTTGTTTCCGCTGTTTATACCTGTTTTCCATCAACACCCTCCTATCTAGGCCATGTCCTCAGCTTCAGGTGTGCTATGTCCCGCCTAATCATCTTTCCCAAGACTTCTTAGGCCTACCTCTACCCCTCCTGATACCATGATAAGCTTTCAAACTCTGCGCTAAAAAAATGCAATGGTTTTGGAGATGTTGGTTAACTTATCAGAGAGAAGAAAATGCTGGAACTGTTCAGAGAATGCGTGTCTGCATATTCATCACAATTTGCTTTGAATTTGTTCGGCTGTCCAAGTTGTTCCAATTCTATGATGATTTTCCATGAGTCAAATTTGTTGACTAGACGGAAGTGGTTTTGTTTCTTGGAACAGTAGAACTTGTGCTTTGTATGTGACTTACTGCTGATGAAATTGTAAAGATTTTTAACTTGTCTATGTAAGTAATAATGTTCTTTTTGTGATATCACCCTTATGGCAAGCCAAATGTTATGGATGCTTTTGTTTGTTGCATTCTACGGTGTTGTGCTTGGAGTTTTCATGCAGCTCCTTTTTTCGTGGACCTTTCAGGACTGACAGATCCAGAAACAACATCTTTAGGCTCTGGAAATGTATTGTTTTGCAACCCTTGTCAAATAGCATTGAAGTTTTATGATTGTCAAATAGCATCAAACCTTTGATAACTTCCTGTTCCAAAAGCTGTGCTGATGCTTTTCTTAAATATTGAGTTCTCTTCAACAATCTTTGAAATCTTCTTGGAGTCACAATCAATAAACTTTTAATTGCAGCTGATGAGAGGAAGGTTGATTCAAGAGGTCGTTTATTGTCTAGATTCTGCATTTTTACTCATGTTCTTTAATTTATATTGGCCTCAATAATAGTCCACTATGTCTTGATAATAATATTGTAGGCCTGTATTTCTCAATGACCTCATTCGAAGAATGTGAGTCGTTTACTCAGAAACTGATTGAGCAGTTAAGCGAGAAGCAGAGACACTGGAAACGGTCGATGTTGGTCACTGGAGATATGTGATTCCTTCGTTGGAAAAGATAGTTAAAAGGTAAGATGCAAACATCACATCTTGGTGTTATTGTTATGTTGTATGATACATGATGTAGGTACTTTGTTCAGATTTTTTCAGATAATTTTAGCAAATATGCACATATCTTTTGTTCTATACCCATACGTACATGTCTATAAGCCGAGTCCATTTAAAATGAGTAAGATCAAGCATCCTTTGATGACTATTTTGCTACAATGTCATGGCTAGGTCTTCTCTTTGGTGATGAAAGGAAGGCATGCTTGAATCGCCTTTTCAAAGGTTGCGGCATCCCAAATGTTGGTAGCTATAGTGCCATCAGGAATGACTGTTACAACTGATTTGATCATGTGCTATGGTGCTGATGCTTTTCCATTCATTGAGGAACATATAAAAGCAAAGAGGTGGGCGGACAAACTTCACGAGCATGATCAACTTCTGCTTACTGAGTGTATGCCTTGCAATTGTGATGGATGCAGTGAGTCAGGTAGGATATATATGGTTGTTGTATTGTGAAGGGTGTAACTTCTTTTGCACCAAAAATGTGCTCTAGAAGAGAGAAAGGAAAACAAAATGGGGATCCTGCGATGAACAGGACAAAAGAAGGATGGGTCTGTGATGGTGAAATTTGTTAACAACAACAACAACAAACCCAGTTTGATCCCAACATGTGGAGTCTGGGGAGGGTAGTCTGTACGCAGACCTTACCCCTACCAAATGCAGGTAGAGAGGCTGTTTCCAATAGACCCTCGGCTCAGAAAGGGTAAGAAGAAGAAGAAGAAGGAAGCAAGGAAGGAAGGAAGGAAGAAAAAATGACAAAAAAAGATAAACAGTATCCGATAATAGCAGCACGGAATACAATACCTGAGGCGAACAGAACCACATACCATAATAAAAATCAAAGAATATGAAGGGAAATGCATACTACTAAGCCTATCATTGAGCACTATAAACTACCTACTAACCCTCTACCTTAATCCTCGACCTCCACACCCTCCTATCAAGTGTCATGTCCTCAGTGAGCTGAAGCAGTGTCATGTCTTGCCTAATCACTTCTCCCCAATACTTCTTAGGCCTACCTCGACCCCTTCTCCAACTCTCCATGGCCAACCTCTCACACCTCCTGACAGGGGCATCAAAGCTTCTTCTCCTAACATGTCCGAACCATCTCAGCCGCGACTCCCGCATCTTGTCCTCCACAGAGACTACTCTCACTCTGTCCCGGATAGCTTCATTCTTAATTCTATCTCGTCGGGTACACCCACACATCTATCTCAGCATCCTTATCTCTGCTACTCTCATCTTCTGCACGTGGGAGTTATTGGCTGGCCAACACTCAGCCCCATACAACATAGCGGGTCGAACTACCACTCGATAAAACTTACCATTAAGTCCTAATAGCACCTTCTTATCACATAGAACACCGGAAGCGAGCCTCCACTTCATCCACCTCGCTCCGATGCGATGTGTGACATCTTCGTCAATCTCCCCATTACCCTGGATAATAGACCCGAGATACTTAAAACTCGCTCTCTTGGGGATAACTTGAGCATCAAGCTTAACCTCTACGTCTGCATCATGGGTCTCACTGAATTTGCACTCCAAGTATTCTGTCTTGGTTCAACTCAGTTTGAAACCCTTAGACTCCAAGGTCTGTCTCCAAACCTCCAACCTCGCGTTAACTCCGCTACGCGTCTCGTCAATCAATACTATATCATCAGCAAATAACATGCACCAAGGCACCTCCCCTTGGATGTGACGCGATAGTACATCCATCGCCAAGGCAAAGAAAAATGGGCTAAGAGCCGATCCCTGGTGCAACCCCATCACCACAGGGAAAAGGTCCGAGTCACCACCTACAGTCCTTACCAGAGTCTTAGCATCATCATACATATCCTTAATCACCCTAATGTACGCTACCGGAATTCCGCTAACCTCCAAACACAGTACCTCCCTCGGAACTTTATCGTATGCCTTCTCAAGGTCAATAAACACCATATGTAAATCCTTCTTCCTTTCTCTGTACTGCTCCACTAATATCCTTACCAAATGAATCGCTTCCGTAGTCGAACGCCCCGGCATGAATCCAAACTGATTCTCGGAAATAGACACGCACTTCCTCACCATGGCCACCACCACTCTCTCCCAAACCTTCATAGTGTGACTCAATAACTTGATACCTCTATAATTGTTGCAATTTTGAATATCACCTTTGTTCTTGTAAATTGGAACCATTGTACTCCACCTCCATTCTTCGGGCATCTTCTTTGCCTTAAAAATAACATTAAACAACCTAGTGAGCCACTCCAAACCTGCTCGCCCCGCGCTCTTCCAGAATTCCACCGGGATTTCGTCTGGCCCCGTTGCTCTGCCCCTGCACATCCTATGCATCGCTCCTTCCACCTCCTCTAGCGTAATCCGCCTACAGTACCCAAAATCCCCCCGACTCTCGGAGTGCTCCAACTCACCCAGCACAATGCAAATATCCCCTTCCTCATTCAACAATTTATGGAAGTATGTCTGCCATCTTCTCATAATGAGTGCCTCGTCCACCAACACTTTACCATCCTCATCCTTGATGCACTGGACTTGGTCTAAGTCACGGGCTTTCCTCTCCCTCACCTTGGCCAACCGGAACAACCTCTTGTCCTCACCTTTGCCCTCTAGCTCCTCGTACAAACGAGCAAATGTTGCATTCTTAGCCGTCGTAACTGCTAACTTTGCCTCTTTCTTTACGTTTATGTAACACTCCCGATACGTCCTTTTTTCCTCCTCGTTTGTACTCTCTACTAGCTTCAAATAAGCATTTTTCTTAGCTTCCACTTTACCTTGAACCTCTCCATTCCACCACCAGTCCCCTTAATGAACCCTTGGAGAACCCTTCGTGACCCCTAAGACCTCTCTAGCAGCTACCCTAATGCAATCCGCAGTCATGGACCACATACTAGACGTGTCCCCCCATACTCATCCATGCACTCTCCATAGATGGTGAAATTTGTCACAAAAGTTAATTTGTTATTATGGGTTGTATGATGAAGGGGAGCCTTAGAGTAATGATAAAGTTGTTCTGTGACCTATAGGTATGGTTCGAGTCGTGCAAGCAGCCACTAATGCTTGCATTAGAGTGGGATCTCTACATCACACCCCCTAGAGTGCGGCCATTCCCAGACATCAATGCGGGATATTTGACGCATCGGGCTGCCCTTTTCTTTAACTAGTTTCTCGGCACGTGCGTTGCACGTGTATGCCGAATAAAGTGATATATGATTTTATAAATTAATACTAATAATAGTATTTTAAAAATGTATTTAGTAAGTAATTATACACGAAAGAATAAGATGCATGCAAGTTTTGATGAGTTATAAATATGGATTCTTGTACGATGACTTGTTTATCAAGGTTAAACTGATTGAACAGCATCTTAATTATGAAGATGAACCGTGAAAATTTAATTAGATAGATTTATTTTCTTTACTTAATTCATTTGATTTTAATTTTCAAATTTCAAGATATCGAATGCTACATCTTTAGCTAGCATAATAATTATGCTCACGGAGTTTCATCGATTATTTGCCACCCACGACTTTCTATTATAAGTTTGTTTCTTGGAGTTTAGACATCATATTGCACAATTCATAGGTTGTACAAGAAGTACAACCAAAGAAATATGAATTATTATCACTTGGGATTCATTTATGGAAGATCGTGTGTAATAACTCGGTTGGTCGTTTCGTAGAATTGCACTGTTATTCCTGTTTTTGCCTCGTTATGCATTGTTTAGTTGTTTATGATGTGTTGGAGTCTGGTGGTTCGGGTTCGGAGTGGTTGTAATGAGAATTGAGATACTTAGTCTTTTAAAGTAGCCTTATAGTTGGAAAAGTCAACTAAGAGTTGAATTATTGGTAAACAACCTCGGAATGCGGATTTTATGGATCGGATAGCTTCGTTAGGTGATTTGGGACTTAGGGGTGTTCGGAATGTAATTTTGATGTCCGGTGTAGAATTAGGCTTGAATTAGCGAAAGTTAGTTTTTTGGCGAATTCCGGTCGGTAGTAAAAAATAATCTATCGGGGTCGGAATGGAATTCTGGAAGTTGGAACAAGTTCGTAATGTCATTTTGGATATGTGTGCAAAATTTCAGGTCAATCGGAGGTGTTTTGGATGGTTTCGGCATCTTTGGTGGAATTTAGAAACTTCAAAGTTCATAGGCTTGAATTTGATGTGATCTTGGTGTTTTTGCGTTGCTTTTGGTGTTTCGAGGGCTCAACTAAGTTCAAATGAGATTATGGGGTGTGTTGGTATATTTGGTTGAGGTACCGAGAGCCTCGGGTGTGGTTCGGGTGGTTAACGGACCTAGTTTGGAAGTTTGGGAGTTGAAGATTTTTCTACTGGTGTTCTCCAGTTTTTCCTTCTACGCGATCGCAAGGATGAGTTCGCGATCGCATAGGCTTAGAAAGGTGGGCTGGAGATTTGTTCTTCGCGATCGCAGTAGTGTGGAATGGCATGCTTCGCGATCGTGTGGTCAGAGTCGCGGTCGCATAAGGTATTCAAGCTGGGAGGAGTTGAGGGAATTGGTCTTCGCGATCGCGTTTGTGTGGTTGTGATCGCATAGGTCAGCGAAACTCTACGCGATCGCGTGGCAAGTGCCACAATCGCAATGAAGAAAATTTTCCTAGGCAGAAAGTTAAAAGTTCAAAACGAGGGTTTTAGGCCATAACTCAAAATACCATTAGAGAGCTCGGAAGAAGGAGGATTTGGAAGAGATTTTCAGCGGGATTGTTGTGGTAAGTGTTCTTCAATCACGTTTGGCTTATTTTCATGAATAGTCTTGATTTTTATCATGTAATTTGAGGAATCAAAGTGGAAATTGGGAAAAAATGAGAGGAAAATTTGAGAAACTATTTTGATGATTTGAATGGGCAATTGAGGTCAGATTTTGGCAAAATTGATATGGGCAGACTCGTGAGAGAACGAGGATTCTAGTTTTGTGATTTTTATTGAATTCTGAGATGTGGGCCCGGGGGTCGAGTTTGGCCAATTTCGGGAATTATGCCTACTTTTTATAGTTTTCGATTGGGTTTAGTTTCCCTAGCATATTTTGATGCCACAAGGATTGATAATTCTGCGGAGATAAAAGGAAGATGATCATCAATATAGTAATAGGATGCATCTGTTGAAGGCAAGACGGACTAAGGGCAAGCGAGATAAAGAAAGCAGTTGGCCCTATGTGTAAAACCTTGCCGCGGGAGAGTCTTTGTCCAATGAGAAGGCCCTAGCTGCAATCAAAAAACAGCGCTAACGAGCAAGAAAGCAGAATCGTATCTGGGAGTGGTTCTTCGGATCGATCACAGATTCTCGGCCCCGTCCTTTGGCTTCCACTCCAGTTGACCTCTCTTGTTTCTATCCCACCGTGAGAAGAAAAACAGGGATGTATGGCTGAGGGGAGGAGAGAAAGAACGCATGCATGGAGATTCTGTCTGTCGGAGGTTCGAGAATCTATGAAAGGACATCTAAGGCTAAGGTTACGCAATTTCCGCCTTCAGGTTAACAATGATGTTTTCCTGTCGACTTAATTGAGGGTCTACACATCTTAACCCATGGTTGAAGAATGAGGCGATCAAGAAAGTCGTGGGCCTCGTAGTACCCGCTTAACACATAGAGTTCGATGTAGGTAAGGATGTGCTCCAAAGTTTTCAATTCCACCTTATCAACCTGATATTTTTCCGGCCCCAGGGGAGTTTATTCGACCCATTCCCCAGTCTCCCGCACTGCTCAAGTAAGTGTGCGACTCCGTATGAGGACCTCCTTCTCTTCTGCCCACTCTCCGTTCACACGGTTCTCAAAGCATAGGAGGAAGGGTGGGCAGCAGGTACCACGAGCCCTCTGCCCCACACATCTATCTAGAAGCAAGTGTAGTTCACCGGTTCCACCGAATGCTCCTATCTCTGTAAATCTGATTTTGATAGACTCGGAGCATTTGGGAGCCGATTCGAGGGGCAAGAGTATTGTGGAGTAGCTTTTCGGGCTGGTTTGAGGTAAGTAATGACTTTAAATCTTGTCTTGAGGGTATGAAACCCCAGAATTAGCATCTTCTCATTGTTTTGGAGTGACGCACACACTGGATGACGAGTGGGTGGCGTGCACTAATTGGGAACTTGGACTTGGTCCTTACCGTGAAAACTATGGGTTGCGTAGTTATTTCTAAAATCATATGGTAAATTATGTTTTAAGACTACTATTGTATTCCTGGGTTGTATGCCATGTTTGGGGCCTTGTGCCGACCTGTTTAGACCCCTTGGGGGCTGTTTACTATTTTTCCTCACTGTGTTAACTTATGATTTACACTCAGTCATATTATACTTAACTGATTTCAAAACACAATGTTAGTTGCACTATGTTGAAACATAAAATGTTATTTTGGGTCGAGTACCCCGTTTTACTTATAGCCCGAGTGGCTTTTTGAGATGTTTCTGACTGAGTGAGGCTGAGGGCCTGATTGTGGGGATATGATATTGGATCGGGCTACACGCCGCATCATGTTTCTGACTGAGTAAGGTTGAGGGCCTGATTGTGAGGATATGATATTGGATCGGGCTGCACGTCGTAGCATGTTTATGATAGGCCGAGTGCTTGAGAGTGATTTGATGCCATAATTTGGCTTGATTTTAGCGCTTGGGCTGTAGGAGCCCCTCCGGAGTCTGTACACCCCTAGTGAGCGCAGGTACCTACTGAGTGCGAGTGCCGAGTGATGAGTGATTAGGAGGCATGAGTGACCGTGAGGTTGCCCAAGGGGCTGATGTTGAGTGATTGTGAGGTATGCTGAGTGACTATTCTGAGTGGTGATTCGCCCGAAGGGCGGTTTTTGATACTTGTTTCACTGAGTGACTATTTACGATACATTTTATCTTTAAACTAATACTTCTTGGGTATTTTACTGAAGTCATTGGAAATTACAAATTTTCAAATGAGTTTTACTGAAATTGGTTTTTAAAGCGTACTTATTTGTTGTATACATTGTTGGAAAGAAAGGTTGTTTTATTGTGACTTGATGATTTGATTCTACTGCTCAAGACCTGATTTATTTTCATTACTACTGAGTTGGCGTACTCCTCATTACTCCCTACACCTCTGTGTGCAGATTCAGATGTTGATACCGGGCGTTAACCATCTTATTACTCACGGAGCCGGAGTCGGGACATCGATGTAGTTGTCAGCGTCTGCAACATCTCTGTGTTACCCTTTCTTGTTTTGTACTTAGTCTTCGTTTCGAGATTTATGTAATGTGACAACAATATTCTTGGTAGTATTCTCAGATTCTCATGACCTGTTGGCTCCGGATCTTGGGAATGGTTGTAGATTGTTTAGCTTGTTTGTTTTGCTTAAAAAACTTTAAAGATTTATATACATTTTATGAAATATTGATAACGATTTGGAAAATTTTGAAAAGAAAAATGTAAATATGTAATTGTTGGCTAGCCTAGTTCTACGATAGGCTCCATCACGGCCGGTTTAGGATTTTGGGTCGTAACAAGTTGGTATCAGAGCGCTAGGTTACATAGGACTCAACGGTCATGAGCAGGTTTAGTAGAGTCTTGCGGATTGGTACAGAGACGTCTGTACTTATCTTCGAGAGGCTACATAACCCTTAGGAAAAATCTCACATTCTTGAATTTTTGTCGTGCGAATCCATTTTATTTAGCCAGAAGCGTAACTCTTTGAATTCCTTTCATGTACTCGAATGCGCACGTGAGCACTTGGTATTAGTTGTGCATCAGCGGATTGTGACTTCCATGGATGAGATGTGATTTTTAGCATGTTGACAATGGGCCAGTCAGGAGGACTTGAGGCCGGATTTTGTCTGTGGCTTGAGTGCTGAGACTTCATTGGTGTGAGCACATGTATTTGGGGGACTTATATGTCTGTTTGTGCCCTTATTGATGGGACTTTGTAACTAGATGACTACATGGTGAGTGTGATCTAATGGTTAGATGTGTTCGGGTTGTTTGATTGTGAAAAAATGAATTGGCGGGAGATGTAGCAAGAATCATTGAGTATTTGATTTCTGTCTTGAGTTGAATATGGCCTCGAGTTGTGAGTGTATTGAAGGACCTCTCGTGTAGTTTAGTTGCGGGGTGAAGTGGATTTTTCTGTTGTGTTCTGAGTTCCGGGTGATGTCTTTTGAGCTGACCAATGCCCCAGCGGCGTTCATGTATTTGATTAACGGTGTATTCAGCCGTGTTAAATCCTTGTTTATTGTATTCATTGATGGCATTCTGGCGCACTCACGTAGCCAGGGGTAGCATACTCAGCAATATGGGATGGTATTATAAGGATCTGGGAAGGAGAATCTCTATGCAAGTTCTCCAAGTGTGAATTTTGGCTCAATTTAGTAGCATTCTTGGGACACGTGGTGTCCAGTGAGGGTATCCACATGGTCAGACGAGTGTGGGGTAGAGCTTCCAGAAGCTCAAGATTTCTTGGACCACAACTCCAGTGTTATTTTTGCCATCGGCTTCAAGTTCTTATACCGCGTATCTTGATGCCTCGAGGATAGGCATTGGTTGTGTTTTAAGGCAGGAAGGTATAGTGTTTGCGTGATAGCTATGATTTTCGGAAATGTATAGAGAGATATCATTTTGAGACTAAGCAGGAAGGGGTATCTCCTGCGGGTTGTCCGAGGTGTATGACCCTTATGTTGATATGTAGTAAGTTCTCTTCTACCAGTAATTGATGTATGTTTTAATTTGAGTTAGATTTCTTGTAGGAGTTGCCATGAACATTACAATGGTGAATGCAAGATTTGCATACGATTTGAGGTGTTAGATGGGTCGGGTCATATGAGCTTATGAAGGATTTAGTTGAATCTCACCACAGTATGGTGGTAGTGATAGCATATGGGCCTCATGAGTTATTGTTTGCCTTGATCTTTGGCTTTGAGCCAAGTGGGGAAGTCTGTTAATAACAAGTTGATTGCACGATTATGTGTTGTAGTGGTTTCGATTCGAGGTATATCGGTGAACCAATTATGACCTGCAGAGGTGGAGTCTGGGAATGACTCGAGTAATGGAAATTCTTCAATACTTTGTAATGTACTCTACAGGTAAATGGACTTTATTGAATGATTGGGTTGTAATTGTAAAAAGTGTAGTGTGTGCAGTGTATGAGTTTGCTTGTTGCTTAAAATGTGTGGATCACTTCCCTAGTATGTGGTTCGCAAACGGGGATAGGTCGTTCCGTTTGCTCGGTCAGTGTAATTGAAATTGCGTAGAGTGAATGACGTTCGAGAATGGACCTGACGGATTCAAGGTTATATGTAGCGATTGAGGATCTTCAAGGTGTGAATTGGGCTAGAACTAAGATTTACATTGGAGGGTGTAAACCATTATCATAGATTCTTCATATCAGTATCAGAAAGGTGGAAGTAATGGCTTTAGTTTTGCAGGAAGTCTCTTCAGGGTAAGTATTTTGAATGTGGTGCTTTTGGGGATATTTGAGAGAGTATTCAGCGGCTTATGAGCCTTGGACGGTATGGTTTCATGCTTGGGTCTTGTGTGGTGAGCCTGGGGTAAGACTTGCGGTATTATGTCAAGGGGAAGTATCAATTCGAAGGTAAGTCAGAAGAAACTTGGATAAATAGGACAACTTTGTAGTAGGTCGAATTGGCATGGTAAGGGATATGATTAGTTCTTTGGGTGTTTATGAGGCAATGACTTTCTTTTTACAAATGTATCTTAGCAATGCTCTTGGGTCTTGGTGACCTGCGTAGCTTGGTTGAGTTAGAAGGATTCAATCATGACGGTTTGGTGTGGTACAAATGGGACTCAGGTAGTTCTTGATGGTTTCTACCACGGTTAGAGATGTATACCTTCTACTGGCGTGAGGGGCATGTGATGTATAGTGATTTGCTTCCACATGGAGTCAAATGGAAAGTTCTTGGCTAGAGGGGTACGTAATTGCTTGTGGCTCCGAAGGAATTATGAAGTTCTCATATTTATCATAGGATGGCATGGTGTAGGCGGCATATTGTGTAGGGTTGAGACTTGCATGTGTGAGGTCACATTTTAGATATAGAAGGAAGGCCATAAAATCTTAGGCAGCATGGGCAGTTCCAGATGACTAGGTAGAGGATAACACTAATTGGTGTGACTGGATGAGGGTATACATTCAGAAAAGGCAATGTGTTTAGGGCAATGTGTGGAGTTAAGGGTGCTTCATTGGAATTGCGACGCTCTCTGGTTGGATCGACTGCGGATATTAGAGGTTTCTTGGTGATGAAGAGGAATTATGGGGGTATCCCTCGTGGAATGAATGAATATCAGGGATGTGTTATATATTCGAGCAATGGAGTGGAGATCAGATATAGTAACTTGTGCGCTTCATGGGCTTCGAGACTGGGAATTTTCATAAACAGATTTTTTTCTGTAGTCGTGAACTACGAGGATGCGAGCAGAGCTAGTCAGGTGTTAGTATATGCCATGATTCAGACATTATAAACTTTCAGAGAGTTATCTACCTGTTGTGGGTGACTAGAGTTGACTTAGATTTATTGGTAGGCCAGTATGGGTGTGTGTTCTGCACCGAGTCGGAATTGTTGACTCCGAATTGCTATTGTTGAGAGATGTACCATTCGATTGCCATCGCGCGTATTCATGTTTTGGAGTGATTTATGAGTTACCTTTCGGTGTTTTGAGTAGTTGTGATTGTCGGTTATATGTGCATAGGGTGCGGTTCTATCTAGGCTTTATAGAGAGACTTGAGTAAGGTAAGTAATTGGGTGTTGCAGGATGGAGACGAATTGGTTATGTTCTTGCTGGTTCGGGTGGCATGGTATCATCTGATTTCCCCGTGGTTATGGCAATGCACTTTGAGTACTTGATGTTGAATTTCGCATGGTTATTGATCCTGAGCAAGGTGGCTTGAAGTATTTCATGTGAACCAGCGTTTGGATGGGATCACGCATTGTAGCGGAGTTATGTAGAGGTATGATCCTTTATGTCAGATTCGTGTGTTCTAATATTACGGTGTGTGCCAGGCTTTTAGCATGATGCTGTGATGGTAATTGTTAATGGTAGGATAGTCCTCTCGTGTGAATCTTCTATTTTATGAATTGAGCCTTTGGGATGTTGTTATTGAGTGCACGAGTTGCACAAGTTATGGATCTGGATGGTATTGATGTTGATCGGACGAATGGTTGTTGGCTTCTACGTGTTCTTTCATCATCGGCAGTATATGGAAGTGTTAGAGCGAGGCACTGCTTGATAGGAGGATATGTACCGGTATTAGGTTGTTTTGAGCAGCTATTGTGATTAGGAGTTATCGCTATGGGTGGTTGAGTCATGCAGTATATTATGTGATTTCATCTTGGGTTACGAATATGGCTTGATACAGCGTGTTCAGATTATTTCAGCCTATAGTCGTGGAAATTTAATCCTGTAAATTATTTCAGAAGTGGAAATCTGGTTCTAACGTTTATGGGTCAGGATTGGAGTTCGGAATTTCAAATGTGTGGTGCTCTTGGACCTATATGGGATAGGGTGACGTGGGATCACCTCCGAATATGTGCATGGTAGGTTACACAGCAATTTTGGTGATGTTTGGAACAGCTCTAGACACGTTCGAGGACGAACGTATGTTTAAGTGGGGGAGAATGTAACGACCCGGTCGGTCGGTCCGTAGAATTGCACCATTATTCCTGTTTCTGCCTCTTTATGCACCGTTTAGTTGTTTATGAAGTGTTGGAGTTGGGTGGTTCGGGTTCGGAGTGGTTGTAATGAGAATTGAGACACTTAGTCTCTTAAAGTAGCCTTATAGTTGGAAAAATCAACTAAGAGTTGACTTATTGGTAAACGACCTCGGAATGCAGATTTTATGGCTCGTATAGCTTCATTAGGTGATTTGGGACTTAGGGGTGTGTTCGGAATGTAATTTTGATGTCCGGTGTAGAATTAGGCTTGAATTGGCGAAAGTTAGTTTTTTGGCGAATTCCGATCGGCAATGAAAAATAGGCTATCGGGGTCGGAATGGAATTCCGGAAGTTGGAACAAGTTCGTAATGTCATTTTGGATATGTGTGCAAAATTTCAGTTTAATCGGATGTGTTTTGGATGGTTTTGGCATCTTTGGTGGAATTTAGTAACTTCAAAGTTCATAGGCTTGAATTTGATGTGATCTTGGTATTTTTGCGTTGTTTTTGGTGTTTCGAGGTCTCGACTAAGTTTGAATGAGGTTATGGGGTGTGTTGGTATGTTTGGTTGAGGTACCGAGGGCCTCGGGTGTGGTTCGGTGGTTAACGGACCTAGTTTGGAAGTTTGGGAGTTGTAGATTTTTCTGCTGGTGTTCTCCAGTTGTTCCTTCTACGCGATCGCATGGATGGGTTTGCGATCGCGTAGGCTTAGCAAGGTGGGTTGGAGATTTGTTATTCGCGATAGCAGAAAAAGGGTCTGTGGAATGGCATGTGGCGATCGCGTGGTCAGAGTCGCGATCGCATAAGGTATTCGAGCTGGGAGGAGTTGAGGGAATTGGTCTTCGCAATCGCGTTTGTGTGGCTGCGATCGCATAGGTCAGTGGAGCGGAGGTTTGCGATCGCGTGGAGGCTTCCGCGATCACGTAGAGTTATTGAGGGGATGATTTATTATGTGATTCGCGATCGCGATGAAGAACATTTGCCTAGGCAGAAAGTTAAAAGTTCAAAACGAGGGTTTTAGGCCATAACTCAAAATACCATTAGAGAGCTCGGAAGAAGGAGGATTTGGAAGAGATTTTCAGCGGGATTCTTGTGGTAAGTGTTCTTCAATCACGTTTGGCTTAATTTCATGAATTAGTCTTGATTTTTATCATGTAATTTGAGGAATCAAAGTGGAAATTGGGGGAAAATGGGAGGAAAATTTGAGAAACTCTTTTGATGATTTGAATGGGAAATTGAGGTCGGATTTTGGCAAAATTGATATGGGCAGACTCGTGAGAGAACGAGGATTCTAGTTTTATGATTTTTTATTGAATTCCGAGACGTAGGCCTGGGGGTCGAGTTTGGCTAATTTCAGGAATTATGCCTAATTTTGATAGTTTTCGATTGGGTATCATTTCCCTAGCATATTTTGATGTTATAAATCTGATTTTGATAGACTCGGAGCATTTGGGAGCCGATTCGAGGGCAAGAGTATTGCGGAGTAGCTTTTCGGGCTGGTTTGAGGTAAGTAATGACTTTAAATCTTGTCCTGAGGGTATGAAACCCCGAACTTAACATCTTCTCACTATTTTGGAGTGACACACACATTGGATGACTAGTGGGTGGCGTGCACTAATTGGGGACTTGGACGGTCCTTCCCGTGGTGACTATGGGTTGCGTAGTTATTTCTAAAATCATATGGTAAATTGTGGTATAAGACTACTACTGTATTCTTGGGTTGTATGCCATGTTTGGGGCCTTGTGCTGACCTGTTTAGACCATTTGGGGGCTTGTTTACTAGTTTTCCTCACTGTGTTAACTTATGATTTACACTCAGTCATATTATGCTTAACTGATTTCAAAACACAGTCTTAGTTCCACTATTTTGAAATATAAAATGTTATTTTGGGTCGAGTACCCCGTTTTACTGATAGCCCGAGTGGCATTTTGTGATGTTTCTAACTGAGTGAGGCTGAGGACCTGATTGTGAGGATATGATATTGGATCGGGATGTGTGAACACCCAATTTTTGCCCTGCATGGAAATTACTTCTAAAAATAATCAAAAAATAAATTTTAATAAATTTTAGGAACTTTTCTTTATTTAGTTGCATTTCATGCATGTTTAATACTTTAAAATCATAGAAAAATCATAAAAAATTGTCACATTTTTTCATTTCATGTAATCTTAGGTTTAATTCACATTTTAGAAATTAATTACCCTTTAATTGATAGATTAATATATAAAAGTCACAAAAAATATACATTAGCTTAATCAATTAGTTTATTTAATTAGTTAAAATGTTAATTAGGTCGTTTTGATAAAAGGAATTTAATTAGTAGTAAAATGACTATTTTTGAAAGATAAAATTTGCCCTTATTTCAAATTAGCCTAATTTCAGGGCCCAAAATCTCAGGCCCAACCGAATTTCCCACATTACAACCCTAATCCCCACATCTATAAAAGTATGACCTAAAAAATCAGATCCCTCCCAACCTTGGACCAGTGCCGTTTCCCCTCTATCCCTTTCCATCTCTCACTCACCATCAAGAAAAAAAAGAAAAACAAAAGGATCAAGACCAAGATCTAATTCCAAAATCTCTTTGTTTCCTTTGTTTCGTTCCTTCAAACTAAATTTTTCATAGCGGGTTTAAATAAATCTATGGCCAATTCCCAAACTCCTTTCCTCTCACCACCCTTTTGGTTTCTCTGAATATAGATTTTATTCTCGAATTTTCTATTAAAAAATATGTTTTTGTTACTTGCTTCCCTTTTAGGTCTCTGTTTTGTAACGACCCGATCTGTCGTTACGTAAAACCTGCATTATAATTGTTGTTATTGACTTTTTATATATTGGTTATACTGTAATTGATGTATTAGAGTTGATAGGCTTGAAATCGAATGGTTGTAGTGAGAGTTCAGTGAGTTAGCTTTTAAAAATAGTCTTAAAATGGGAAAAGTCAACTAAGAGTTGACTTATTGGAAAACGGCTTCGGAATGCAGATTTTATTGTTCGAATAGCTTCGTGAGGTGATTTGGACTTAGGATTATGTTCAGAATAATTTTGTGATGTCCGGTGTAGTATTAGGCTTGAATTGGCGAAAGTTAGTTTTTGGCGATTTTTGGTCGGATGTGAAAAATAGGCTATCGGGGTCGGAATGAAATTCCGGAAGTTGGAACAAGTTCGTAATGTCATTTTGGACTTGTCTGCAAAATTTCAGGCCAATCGGAGTTATTTTGGATAGTTTCGGCGTCATTGGTGGATTTTAGAAATATCAAAGTTCTTAGGCTTGAATCCGATGTAAATTTTGTGTTTTGATGTTAGTTTTGGTGTTTTGAGAGTGCAACTAAGTTTGAATAATCATATGTGAGGTGTTGGTATATTTGGTTGAGGTCCCGAGAGGCTCGGGATTGATTTTGGATGGTTAACGGGAATTTTAAAAGTTGGAAATTGCAGCAAAAAGCTGCTGGTGTGAAATCACAGAGATTTCCACACTTGTGGATGTTTGATCGCAGGTGCGGGCCCGCAGGAGTGGGCAGGGGGTCACAGGTGCGGAAGTGAGGGTCTCAGTAGAGGATCGCAGGTGCGGGAGTAGGATCGCACCTGCGAAGTCGCAGGTGCGGAGAAAAAGGGCGCAGGTGCGGAGGCCGAGTTTTTCGGGATTCCTCGCATGTGCGGACCTGGGACTGCAGGTGCGGGTCCGCAGGTGCGCTTAAGTGGCCGCAAGTGAGGAAGCACTGTTCAGAAAATATAAAAATAAATCCTCCGCGACTTAAACTTTATTTTTCACCATTGTTGTACGGAAAAGAGCTTTTGGGGGTGATTTTGAAGAGGAAAATCCTTGTTCTTCATTGAGGTATGTTTTCTAGTCATTAAAACTCGATTATGAGTGATTATAGAACCTAAAACCAGTGTAAATTCATGGAAAATCAGTAGAAAATTTGGGTTTTAGGGCTTGAGATTATGAGTCCTTCAAGGGTCGATTTGAGGGGTCAAACAGACTCCGATTTTGGTGTTCTTTATATGTACGGACTCGTGAGAGGACGAAGAAAACTTTTGTATAAAATTTTTTGAGTTTCGGGGCGTGGGACCGGGGGTCGGGTTTTGACCGGTTTCGGATTTTTGAGCTAAATTTGATATCTTTAGATTGGAATTTATTCCTTGAGCATAATTTGATGATAAAAATCTAAACTTGGTAGATTTGGAGCCTTCGAAGGTTGATTCGAGAGGCAAGCGCATTGCGGAATAGTTCCAGGCCAGTTTTGAGGTAAGTAATGTCTTTAAATCCTGTCCTAAGGGTATGAAACCCCGGACTATGCACCCTTCACGGGTTTTGAAATAAAAAGGTGANTTGATGATAAAAATCTGAACTTGGTAGATTTGGAGCCTTCGAAGGTTGATTCGAGAGGCAAGCGCATTGCGGAATAGTTCCGGGCTAGTTTTGAGGTAAGTAATGTCTTTAAATCCTGTCCTAAGGGTATGAAACCCCGGACTATGCACCCTTCACGGGTTTTGAAATAAAAAGGTGAAAAATTTGGAACATATTTCCTATTTAGGAGACTATTGAGTTGCGAAACCGATTTCTAAGCTTATGCTTAATTAGTATTTACATATTATGATATGTTTTGGGCTGTAAGCCATGTTTGAGGCCTAGTGCTGATCTGTTTACCCCTTGAGGGTTGTGTCTACTACTTTTTCCTCACTTATATGTTATGATTTTACACTCTGTCTTTTCTGTGAAATTTGTTTGGCACTCAGAGTATTTTGATACTACCTCTTGAAAATGAAACACTGTTTTGGGTCGAGAACCCGGTATATTATGGCCTGAAGGGCAAATTGAGAGTGTTTGACCGAGTGAGGCTGTTGGCCTATATTGTGAGGATGTTATGATATGAGTGAGGCTGCTGGCCTATATTGCGAGGATGATATGATATGAGTGAGGTTGCGGGCCTATATTGTGTGTGATTTATGCCATGATGTGGCTTATTATAGCGTTTGGGTTGTAGGAGCCCCTCCGGAGTCTGTAACACACCACCAGTGAGCGCCGGTACCGATTGAGTGATGCCCGCGGGGCTTATGATGAGTGATGGTGAGGATGTCTGATGGGCAGAGTGATTGTGAGGTTGCTTGATAGGCATAGTGATTGTGAGGTTGCCTGATGGGCTGATACTGAAAGAAATTGTTACGAGAAATGATTATGGCCCGAGGGGCAGAGGGATTGTGAGGTTGCCTGATGGGCTGATACTGAAAGAAATTGTTACGAGAAATGATTATAGCCCGAGGGGAACTTTTATGAATATTCTTTCTGAGTTTTCAAACTATGATTTACTTCGTTTTCAAACTGGTTTTACTGAGAATTTTATTGAGATATACTGATATTGCACTTGTTTTCAAGGGATTTCTGGAAACTAATTTCGAACTTACTATTTGATGAATACTACATGGTGACTTGGTGTTTTACTGGTTTGTGAAATTGTGTATCTGTTATGTGTGTTTATATTACTCAGACAGTGATTTATTTTCGTTACTACTAAGTTGGCGTACTCATAAAGACTCTATGTGCCTCTGTGCACAGATTCAGGTACCGATTTGGAGCAGTAGATGTCTTGTTCGTTAGCAGCAGTTCACGGGCTTTCGAGGTAGCTGTCCAGCGTCCACAGCTTCTCCATTTCCCTTCCCTATTTAGCTTTAGTATTTGACTCAGAGACATATACTATAGTTTTAGCAGAGTTAGATTTATTTATTCTTAGATGCTCATGACTATTGACTCCAATTCTCGAGAGGTTGTTTAGAATATTATGGGGACGCTAAGACTTAATTATGTTATTTGATGCTATGTTTGCTTGCTTATTATTTAACTGTGAACTGTTATAAGTGAACAAAAGCGTAGTAATGTGATGGTTGGCTAGCCTAGTTCCACGATAGGCGCCATCACGGCCTGTTAGGATTTGGGGTCATGACAAGTTGGTATCAGAGCACTAGGTAACATAGGACTCAACGGTCATGAGCAGGTTTAGTAGAGTCTTTCGGATCGGTACAGAGACGTTTGTACTTATTTTCGAGAGGCTGCAGAACTTTTAGGAAACATCTCTATTTTCTTGAACTCTTTCGTGCCAATCTATTGATTCTTGAAATCTAAACTTACGTTGTTTCATTCTCTCACAGATGGTGAGGACACGCAATACCGATCAGGGTGACCAGACACAAGCCAGACCCACAAGGGGTCGAGGCCGTGGTAGAGGTAGGGGACCAGTCCAGGAAGCAGCTGGGGTAGTACCGCAGGATCCCCCTATCGTTCAGGACCAGGTTCCCGCCGATGGCGCTCCAGCGGGACAGGCTCAGGCACCGGCAGTGCCTATTGTTATTCCGGGGCTTCAGGAGACCCTGTCTCAAATATTAACGGTGTGTTACCATTTAGCTCAGGTAGTTGCTATGTCCACTACTGCCAATGCAGCTCAGACCAGGGGAGACAACCAGATTCCAGCTGCCCGGACACCTGAGCAGGTTGTACGGGGTATTCAGGCACCAGGAGCAGCCCCAGTTAAGCCGGTTGCTCCAGCTCAGGATTTTGTGGTCGCTGCTATGCCTGAGGATGAGCAGCGCAAGTTGGAGAGGTTCAGTAGACTTAAGCCTCCGACCTTCAGTGGCACAGAGGGTGAGGACGCCCAAGGTTTTCTTGATAAGTGCCAGAGGATACTACGTACTGCGGGTATTTTGGAGACCAGTGGGGTCTCGTTTGTTACATTTCAGTTTGCGGGTGCTGCCTTTACTTGGTGGGAGTCATTCGAGAGGTGTAGACCAGTTGGTTCAGCACCTCTCACCTGGCAGCAGTTCTCCATGATCTTTTTGGAGAAATATGTTCCTCAGTCCCACAGAGAGGAGCAGCGCAGGCAGTTTGAGAAGCTGCGCCAGGGAGAATTATCAGTCACCCAGTACGAGATGAGGTTTTCTAAGTTGGCTAGACATGCTTCTGAGATTGTCCCTACCGATAAGGAGAGGATTAGAAGATTTGTAGATGGTCTTACTTATCAGCTTCCGATCTTGATGACCAGAGAGAGAGTGTCTGGAGTCACATTTGAGCATGTTGTTGATATTGCTCAGGATATTGAGTCGGTTCGTAGGCAGGATCGTGAGGAAAGAGAGGTCAAGAGGCCTCGGGGATCAGGTAATTTCAGTGGTGCCCCTTCGAGAGGATAATTTCAGCCTAACAGAGGTCGTTCATTTAGACCTCCACAGTCAGTTCGCCTAGCGTACAGTGGTGTATCGTCGGGGCAGGGTCCTCGCAATGATCATCAGGGACGTTCATATTTTAGTGCCCTTCCAGCTCAGAGCTCCGCCCGAGCATTATCTTATCAGGGTTCTTCTATGTATGGTTCACCTGGTGGTTATCATGATGGCAGGGGTTTTCGTCAATTTTCATCTCTAGCTCCAGGTAATTGTTATGAGTGTGGAGAGTTCGGACATGAGTGGAGGCAGTGTCCCCGTCGTCCTAGTAGTTCATCCCAACAGGGAGTTCAGCCCAGTCATTTCGCCACCTACCCAGGCCGCTAGAGGTAGTGGTCAGGCAGCTAGAGGCCGTCCAAGAGGGGGAGGTCGAGCAGGTGGGGGCCAGCCACATATTTATGCACTTCCTGCTAGGCGTGATGTTATGGCGTCAGATGGAGTGATTACAGGTACTATCTCAGTTATTCACAGTGATGCTTTGGCTCTATTTGACCCTGGTTCCACGTACTCTTATGTCTTATCCTATTTTGCTCATTTTTTAAATATGCCCCGTGAGTCTCTAGTTACTTCTGTTCATGTTTCGACTCTGGTGGATGATACTATTGTTGTGAACCGTGTGTATCGGTCGTGTCTTATATCTATTGAGGGTCTGGAGACACGAGTGGACTGGATGTTACTGAGTATGGTTGATTTTGACGTAATTTTGGGCATGGACTGGTTATCCCCATGTCATGCTATTCTTGATTGTCACGCTAAGACCGTTACCTTAGTTATTCCCAGAGTTCCGAGAGTTGAGTGGAGGGGGTCTATAGAGCATGTGCCTAGCAGAGTGATTTCTTATTTAAAGGCTTGGCGTAGTTGAGAAAGGGTGCGAATCTTATTTGCGTTTGTGAGGGATATTAGTAGTGAGGCCCCATCTATTGATTCTGTCCCTGTAGTCCGTGATTTTCATGATGTATTCCCTACAGACCTGCCATACATGCCACCTGACAGGGATATTGATTTTGGTATTGACCTGGTGCCAGATACTCATCCAATCTCTATTCCACCTTACCGCATGGCACCAGCAGAGTTGAAAGAATTAAAATAGCAGCTTCAGGAACTCTTAGATAAGGGGTTCATTCGGCCTAGTGTATCGCCTTGGGGTGTGCCGGTGTTGTTTGTGAAAAAGAAGGATGGTTCGATGCGCATGTGTATTGATTATAGACAGTTGAATAAGGTTACAGTGAAGAATCGTTATCCGTTGCCTCGTATTGATGACTTATTTGATCAGCTTCAGGGAGCTAAGGTATTCTCCAAGATTGACTTGAGGTCGGGGTATCATCAGTTGAAGATTCGGGATTCTGATATTCCGAAGACGGCTTTCAGGACCAGATATGGTCATTATCAGTTTCTGGTTATGTCATTTGAGCTGACCAATGCCCCAACAGCGTTCATGCAATTGGTGAACAGCGTGTTTCATCCCTATCTTGATACTTTTGTTATTGTATTCATTGATGACATCCTGGTTTATTCTCGTAGCCAGGAAGAGCATGCTCAACACTTGAGAATCGTGTTGCAAAGATTGAGGGAGGAGAAGCTTTATGAAAAATTCTTTAAGTGTGAGTTTTGGCTTGGTTCAGTAGCTTTCTTGGGGCACGTAGTGTCTAGTGAGGGTATTCAGGTTGATCCGAAGAAGATTGAGGCAGTGCAGAGTTGGCCTAGACCGTCTTCAGCCACAAAGATTCGGAGTTTCCTTGGTCTGGCGGGTTACTACCGTCGCTTTGTGGAAGGATTTTCTTCTATTTCTTTACCTCTGACCAAATTGACACAGAAGGGTGTTCTATTCAGATAGTCCGATGAATGTGAGGGGAGCTTTCAGAAGCTCAAGTCAGCATTGACCACAACTCCGGTATTAGTATTGTCTACTGGTTCGGGTTCTTACACGGTTTATTATGATGCTTCTAGAGTTGGCTTGGGAGCGGTGTTGATGCAGGACGATAGGGTGATTGCCTACGCGTCGAGACAATTGAAGGTGCACGAGAAGACTTATCCAGTGCACGATCTTGAGTTAGCTGCCATTGTCCATGCCTTGAAGATTTGGCGGCATTATTTGTATGGGGTACAGTGTGAGATTTTTAGTATCTGCTAAGGCAGAAGGAATTGAATTTGCGACAGAGGAGATGGTTGGAGCTTTTCAAGGACTATGACTTGACTATCTTGTATCATCCGGGGAAGGCCAATGTGGTGGTCGATGCCTTGAGCCGCAGAGCCGACAGTTTGGGAAGTCTAGCTTATCTTTCAGCAGCAGAGCGACCTTTAGCCCTTGATGTTCAGGCTTTAGCGGGTCAGTTAGTGAGATTGGATTTGTCAGATCCTCCACGGGTGGTAGCTAGCATGTCTTCTCGGTCTTCTTTATTTGATCAGATTAAGGCAAGGCAGTATGATGACCGACACTTATTAGTCCTTCAGGATAGAGTTCGTCGGGGTGATGCCAGATATGTGACCATTGGTGATGATGGAGTTATGAGGATGCAGGGCCGTATTTGCGTGCCCAACATGGATGGTATTCGAGAGTTGATATTAGCAGAGGCTCATAGTTTGCGGTATTCTATCCATCCGGGTGCCGCAAAGATGTATCAGGATCTGAGACAACAGTATTGGTGGAGGCGGATGAAGAGAGATATTGTAGAGTATGTAGCGAGGTGTCTCAACTGCCAGCAGGTCAAGTATGAGCACCAGAGACCAAGTGGGTTGCTGCAGAGGTTAGATATTCTGGAGTGGAAGTGGGAGCGGATTACTATGTACTTTGTAGTTGGGCTTCCACGGACTTCGAAGGGTTTTGATGCTATTTGGGTCATTGTGGATAGATTGACCAAGTCCGCGCATTTCATTCCTGTCAGTACTACTTATACTTCAGAGCGGTTAGCTGGTATTTACATTAAGGAGATTGTCCGGTTGCATGGAGTTCCGGTTTCTATTATTTCTGACAGAGGTACTCAGTTCACATCTCAGTTTTGGAGAGCCGTGCAGAAAGGTATGGGTACTGATGTAGAGTTGAGCACTGCATTTCACCTTTAGACCGACGGGCAGTCGGAACGGACTATTCAGATATTGGAAGATATGTTACGGGCTTGTGTGATTGATTTTGGCGGGTCATGGGATCAGTTTCTGCCATTTGCAANTGGTAGGAGGTGTAGATCTCCGGTTGGTTGGTTCGAGCCTGGTGAGGCTAAGTTATTGGGTACGGATCTGATTCAGGATGCGTTGGAGAAGGTGAAGTTCATTCAGGAGCGACTTCACACAACGCAGTCTAGACAGAAGAGTTATGCGGACCGGAAGGTTCGGGATGTATCATTTATGGAAGGTGAGAAGGTACTGCTAAAAGTATCACCCATGAAGGGTGTTATGAGGTTCGGAAAGAGAGGAAAGTTGAGTCCTCGGTTTATTGGTCCTTTTGAGGTGCTTCAGAAGGTTGGAGAGGTGGCTTATAGACTTGCTTTGCCACCCAGCTTGTCGAGTGTTCATCCGGTGTTTCATGTGTCGATGCTCAAAAAATACGTTGGTGATCCGTCTCATGTGTTAGACTTCAGTACAGTTCAGCTCGAGGGTGATATGTCATATGAGGTGGAGCCAGTAGCAATTTTAGCTCGTGAGGTCAGAAAGCTGAGATCTAAGGAGATAGGATCAGTGAAGGTGCAGTGGAGAAGTCAGCCAGTGGAGGAGGCTACTTGGGAGACCGAGCGGGAGATGAAGAGCAAATATCCGCACTTGTTTGAGACTCCAGGTATGTTTCTAGACTCGTTCGAGGACAAACGTTTGTTTAAGAGGGGGAGAATGTAACGACCCGGTATGTCCTTACGTAAAACCTGCATTATAATTGTTGTTATTGGCTTGTTATAGATTGGTTATACTGTAATTGATGTATTAGAGTTGATAGGCTTGAAATCGAATGGCTGTAGTGAGAGTTCAGTCAGTTAGCCTTTAAAAATAGCCTTAAAATGGGAAAAGTCAACTAAGAGTTGACTTATTGGGAAACGACTTCGGAATGCGGATTTTATGGTTCAAATAGCTTCGCTAGGTGATTTGGGACTTAGGAGTATGTTCAAAATAATTTTGTGATGTCCGGTGTAGTATTAGGCTTGAATTGGCGAAAGTTAGTTTTTGGCAATTTCCGGTCGGCAGTGGAAAATAGGCTATCGGGGTCGGAATGGAATTCTGGAAGTTGGAACAAGTTCGTAATGTCATTTTGGACTTGTCTGCAAAATTTCAGGTCAATCGGAGTTGTTTTTGGATAGTTTCGCCGTCATTGGTGGATTTTAGAAATATCAAAGTTCTTAGGCTTGAATCCGATGTAAATTTGGTGTTTTGATGTTAGTTTTGGTGTTTTGAGAGTGCAACTAAGTTTGAATGATCATATGTGAGGTATTGGTATGTTTGGTTGAGGCCCCAAGGGGCTCGAGATTGATTTCGGATGGTTAACGGGAATTTCGGAAGTTGGAAATTGCAGCAAAAAGCTGCTGGTGTGAAATCACAGAGATTTCCGCACCTGCGGATGTTTGATCGCATGTGCGGTCCCGCAGGAGCGGGCAGGGGGTCGCAGGTGCGGAAGTGAGGGTCTCAATAGAGGATCGCAGGTGCGGGAGTAGGATCGCACCTGCAAAGTCGCAGGTGCGGAGGCCGAGTTTTTGGGGATTCCTCGCAGGTGTGCTTAAGTGGCCGCAGGTGCGGAACCACTGTTCAGAAAATATAAAAATAAACCCTCTGCGACTTAAACTTTATTTTTCACTATTGTTGTACGGAAAAGAGCTTTTGGGGGCGATTTTGAAGAGGAAAATCCTTGTTCTTCATTGAGGTATGTGTTCTAGTCATTAAAACTCGATTATGGGTGATTATAGAACCTAAAACCAGTGTAAATTCATGGAAAATCAGTAGAAAATTTGGGTTTTAGGGCTTGAGATTATGAGACCTTCAAGGGTTGATTTGAGGGGTCAAACGGACTCCGATTTTGGTGTTCTTTATATGTACGGACTCGTGAGAGGACGAAGAACACTTTTGTATAAAAATTTCTGAGTTTCGAGGCGCGGTTCTGGGGTCAGGTTTTGACTTGTTTCGGATTTTTGAGCTAAATTTGATATCTTTAGATTGGATTTTATTCCTTTAGCATAATTTGATGATAAAAATCTATACTTGGTAGATTTGGAGCCTTCGGAGGTTGATTCGAGAGGCAAGCGCATTGCGGAATAGTTCCGGGCTAGTTTTGAGGTAAGTAGTGTCTTTAAATCCTGTCCTGAGGGTATGAAACCCCGGACTATGCACCCTTCATGGGTTTTGAAATAAAAAGGTGGAAACTTTGGAACATATTTTCTATTTAGGCGACTATTGAGTTGCGAAACCGATTTCTAAGCTTATTCTAAATTAGTATTTACATATTATGATATGTTTTGGGATGTAAGCCATGTTTGAGGCCTAGTGCCGATCTGTTTACCCCTTGAGGGTTGTGTCTACTACTTTTTCCTCACTTATATGTTATGATTTTACACTCAGTCTTTTCTGTGAAATTTTTTTGCACTTAGAATATTTTGATACTACCTCTTGAAAATGAAACACTGTTTTGGGTCGAGAACACGGTATATTATGGCCTGAAGGGCAAATTGAGAGTGTCTGACCGAGTGAGGCTGCTAGCCTATATTGTGAGGATGTTATGATATGAGTGAGGCTGATGGCCTATATTGTGAGGATGATATGATATGAGTGAGGTTGCGGGCCTATATTGTGTGTGATTTCTGCTATGTTGTGGCTTATTATAGCGCTTGGGCTGTAGGAGCCCCTCCGGAGTCGGTAACACACCCCCAGTGAGCGTCGGTACCGATTGAGTGATGCTCGCGGGGCTTATGATGAGTGATGGTGAGGATGCCTGATGGGCAGAGTGATTGTGAGGTTGCCTAATGGACAGAGTAATTGTGAGGTTGCCTGATGGGCAGAGTGGTTGTGAGGTTGCCTGATGGGCAGAGTGGTTGTGAGGTTGCCTGATGGGCAGAGTGATTGTGAGGTTTCCTGATGGGAAGAGTGATTGTGAGTTTGCCTGATGGGCTGATACTGAAAGAAATTCTTACGAGAAATGATTATTGCCCGAGGGGCAGAGTGATTGTGAGGTTGCCTGATAGGCTGATACTGAAAGAAATTGTTACGAGAAATGATTATGGCCCGTGGGGCACTTTTGTGAATATTCTTTCTGAGTTTTCAAACTATGATTTACTTCGTTTTCAAACTGGTTTTACTGAGAATTTTATTGAGATATACTGATATTGCACTTGTTTTCAAGGGATTTCTGGAAACTAATTTCGAACTTACTATTTGATGAATACTACATGGTGACTTGGTGTTTTACTGGTTTGTGAAATTGTGTATATGTTATGTGTGTTTATATTACTCAGACTGTGATTTATTTTCATTACTACTGAGTTGGCGTACTCATAAAGACTCTCTGTGCCTCTGTGCACGGATTCAGGTACCGATTTGGAGCAGTAGCTGCCTTGTTCGTTAGCAGCAGTTCATGGGATTTCGAGGTAGCTGTCCAGCGTCCACAGCTTCTCTATTTCCCTTCCTATTTAGCTTTAGTATTTGATTCAGAGACATATACTATAGTTTTAGCAGAGTTAGATTTATTTATTCTTAGATGCTCATGACTATTGACTCCAGTTCTTGGGAGGTTGTTTAGAATATTATAGGGACGCTAAGACTTAATTATGTTATTTGATGCTATGGTTGCTTGCTTATTATTTAACCGTGAACTGTTATAAGTGAACAAAAGCATAGTAATGTGATGGTTGGTTAGTCTAGTTCCACGATAGGCGTCATCGCGGCTTGTTAGGATTTGGGGTCGTGACATGTTTCCATCTATTTGTTTCCTCTGTTTAGCTTCAGCCCTACATTATTCCTGAGAACCATCGCTTCATGAGGCAGTGGATCTACAATTTGTGATTGCTTGAAAGTCGAGGTTGCCGGCGAGGTCCCTCCATGGTCGATGGCAAACTTTCCGATCGAAAGTTCCACAATCTTCAAAGTTGCTGTAATTTTCGTTCAAATTCATCTATATAAAGCAGCAGAGTTCTAAAATCAAAGTCGGTTCTATTTGAAACTGCCCATGCTTTGGGCTTTTCGATTCATTTTTGTGAGGTGAGTTTTGTTTGATTTGTTAATTGATTGGTGCTTTCCTTTTCATTTTTTAATTACATGGATGCATTTTCTGTTAGATGATCTTTGATATCATAAAGATACAATGCTAAGTATGCATTAAGAAACTAACTGAATGGACATGTCATTGAGTTATTATCTAACTTTTTAGTTTTTTTTTTTGGGGGGGGGGGGGGGG